>JAQQZX010000019.1:12413152-12440377 GCA_030068355.1 Notoglanidium maculatum | reverse complement strand
GCCCAGGGTGTACCCCGCCTCTCACCCGAACATGCTGGGATTGGCTCCAGCTTCCCCGCGACCCAGATGGATAAAGCGGTATTGATAATGGATGGATGGATGGATTATTATTATTATTATTATTATTATTAATCGTATTTTCCCAGATAAGATTTACAACAGACTAAATTACAACAAAACATTGGTACAGGAAAAAAAAAAAGAAACATTTTTCCCCCCAAGTTTGTGTCACTGAACTGGTTCCCTCATTCTTATGTTTATCTATTATACAGTAATAATATGAGACCATTTCAGAACCAGAGACCCATTTAGAGAAGTTGCATGTATTACTTGATTACTTCATGCACTTGAGTCTACTTGATGAAAATACACTGACGTTACAAATATACAATATGTTTGTGTCCTCATATCTGTCTTGTTTTTCTTCAACCTAAGAGGTTAAGAGGTTCTAACTGATAAGTCATAAGAGTTTTGCTCAAGAAGAGAACGACTTATTGGGCAGATTTACTGCCTAGAACAGATTTAAAAAGCTGATAATGGCAAAGGCTATTTCTAGAACAGCAGTGAGAAACAGCTGTGAGCTCTTTGTGGGCAACAAGTTTGGGAAATTTATGGATTGTTGCTGTAGTACAATGGTAGGAATGCAACATCAAGCTCTCCTATTGTTTATCTCCGTTTACCCCATACGACCTAAGGCGGACATGTGGCCAGTCCTTGATACTATTTGTTGAAAAGAAAAGAAAAGAATTCTCATTCAATGGCATTGACAAGTCTTAGACTCATTAAAACATGCCTGAAATACTTAGATGCACCCAAAGAGCCATTAAATGATCAGTTTTATCCATACAAGTCTAGCTTCTCTAATTAGCCAATAAGAGTACAGCTCATGGACAGAAAGCCCTTATTGAGCTGTCAGCTGAAACTGACCACAGGGTCAGGAGCGTGCACACAGCCATTCAGAGCAACCGCTCTGTAATTCCACACCAAGCTCTCAAAACCAGGCCAGAACAACATACTCTGTCTTGAGTGAAGTAAGCCTTTGCTTTGCCTAATCAGACGCAGAACACTGTTGTAAATAGGAATTTGTTCTTATTGTTTAAAAATAATAATAATTAAAAAAAACCCTCCTAACTGAATTTCAAGAAATAAGTACAAGCTTAAAAATTAAGGGGAATGCTAACCCTGCTTTGGCAATGAGATAAAAAAACACTGATAAAAAGCAAAATCAAACTCATACCAGCTCCATGGATAAAAAAGTCTGTGTTTGTAGAGTAGGCAGAGGTCTACAGGTGAAAAATAGGCTACAATCTCAGCACTGACCCAATTATGGCTACTGCAATGGCTGCTCAACTGAGCGGTGGGTCAGGACATCAGAATCGGCCATCTTAGGCTGTTTCAGAGGCTCATCAACACCTGACCACTGAAGCAGAAAAAGATGCAAGTGCATGAAACGGACACCTGAAAGTAACACTTTCATCATGCGCACCTACTATAACACAACTAGAAACAGACAAAACACAATTTAGGCAAAGATTTCACATACGGGAATACACCAACGTTCAGGTCACAGAACAAAGAACTGCAGCTCAATGACATACAATCATTAAGAATAACCTTATTCTACAAACAACACTGGAAGAAATCAAACACCAAGTAGCAGCTGATTTATTCCAAGCAAAGACAGGATGACAGCAAAATCAGCACGCACCCACACTACACGAAACTGGACCTCAACCATGACACCTCATAAACATACACAAAACATGAACATCACACTGAACGCATAGACACACATATAAACACTCAAACAGAAACTAGTAGGGAAATCACAAAGACTAAGATGACACAAATGATCCGGCCTACGTAAAAAACAGAACATACAATTCCAAATCAATGAAAAATACTTTTATGCACATGCACTAACCAAAACAACAACAGAAAACAATGGCACACCTACACAGGACAGCCTCACACAATCCTATGGTCCAGTGCAGTAGAGCGTAATAGCAGGGATCAAGGAAGAAGAGCAACAGACAAATAGAATCATACTGATGCCTTTTGAACAAATAACAACTGCAGATCTTACAGAAATAATCAACAAAATACATAACTGGAAAGTTGATGGTATACACTACTTCCTCACCCACACATAACACAACATTTCACACCATTTCACATTTCATACCACAGTTCCTTGCAAAGGGCATTACATACATGAAACCAAAAAACCAAAATAACACAGATACTGCAAATTACAGACTCGTCACATGCCTTCCTACATTGTACAAGATGCTGAAGTGTAAATAACAAAATATACACTCAAAACATACTCACAGAACAGCAAAAAGGATGTCGGAGGAAACGCATTGGGTGGGAGGAGCAACTTCTGAGTGATTTTGTGGTGCTCAGGCAGGCACACAAAAAACACACATCTATATACTGCATACATTAATTACAGAAATGCATTTGACACTGGCCCACACTCACGGCTAACACAGAAATGACATATATACAGGATGCATCCTGATGGGACGTTGGAGAACAGCGTTAAAACAAACATCAACAACACAACAATGCAAACAAATACATCAGAAAAGGCATCTTTCACAGAGATGTACTCAGTCCTCTCTGGTTCTGTCTAGCATTTAATTCACTATCAAACAGACTCAACAGCATACACTATGGATATAAAATCATAAAAATCATTACCTAACACCAACAGTGCACCCTTTCACATTTATTCTCAATGGATGTCTTGAAAATATAGAACAGAACCAACATACACTTACAACATCTGCTCCATATAACAGAAAAAAATTCCACAAGAGCGTAAACATGGAGTTTGGCCTGGACAAATGTAAAACACTCCATGGGGAAGAAGGAGACTTCACCCTGCAAGCTATTGACTGAATTGATGCCATTACAGAGAGTGAACTCTAAGAGAACCTACAAACTTACTGAGCATAAACACATTAAACGCACACTAACACAAAAATATCGTCTTACAGAAATACTAAAAACACATTTACACGCACGTCATAGAGTCAAAGCCATCAACACATATGCAATACCAATACTTACATATTCCTTTGGAGTAATATGTTAGACATCCACAGAGCCCCAAAGGAAAACACATACACTACTAACAACACATAAGCATCCTCATATCGATAAACATCTGTCGAACAGCTGGCTTACTCACGGGGATCTGTTCAGCAAGACCGAACTTCATGTTAGCTATTCATGACCAAGTCATTAACACTACAAACTACAGAAAATACATACTGAAGGACACAAACATTACAGACAGCACCTGTAGATACTGTCACAATGCACAAGAAACAAAACAGCACATCACCTCTGGCTGCAAACTACTGACACAGACAGACTATACACACAAACACAATCAGGTTGCCAACATCATACACCAAGAACTAGCACTACAACATAAACTAACGGACACATATTACAAATACACACCTAACACAGTGCTGGAGACCGTATCATGTAAACTGTATTACAAGAAAACAATACTGACAGATAGACCCATCCACCACAACAGACCTGACAAACAGGATAAAACGACATACATTATAGTCATCACCATACCAGACACACACAACATACAAAAGACGCAAATAGATAAAATACCCAAACACACAGATCATATTATACTAAGACTAAAAATAGGCAAAGTTAAAGATTTATTTCAGGACTATTCCTGTTTTGATACAATTCAGAAATAGGATGTTTTTATTCACTGCATCTTTTATGGCTTTTTTTTTTTTTTGTCCCTCAGCCTTTTATTTATTGTAGCTGTGCTGCTGAGTTGGGACAAAATGACACAATGACAAAAGCCTAGTTGTGTATTGTCAACCTTAAAAGTGAAAGCCAACATCACGTGTGCTGGGTGTAAATGGAGAACACACAGAGACACTATGCGGAATAGAAGCTCTAAGCCACGCAGACTTTCTGCTCTCTGATTTACTCTAAAGCTTAATAACTTAAATATAAGGAATAAAAAGTTATGGTGCATAACTGCATGAGTATGGGAAAAAGAGGATTAGCTGCAAAATTTTCCTTAAAAAAACATATGGGTTTGATTTATTTTTCTTGGTTTTGGTGAAGCAAGGGACTAATAACTTGTTTCCCACTGTAAGTTTGTAGAAGGGTTCTTTTGTGGCAAGAAATGATTATTCGGGTCATTCTCATTAGTCAGTATCTGTCTTTGTTTTGACTCATAGTCAGAGATTCATTGTGCTTATTGTTAACCTCAAATATGCTGGTTTCTGGTAGTTAACCTTTCTCCACATTCCCATAGCTTCTCTACATTATAAGCCAAAATACTGCAGTCACTTTGGCTAACAACTAATACAGTCCTGAAGAGCTTTCAAATATCTCATTGTCCTTGATACATAAATACAAATATGCAAATCAGAAAATAATACCAGCAGCATGTGTCTTTTATGACAGAAGGTCAGCCAGGCCCTTTGTTCCCCAGACGGCCATGTGTACAGAAATGTGGGCTAAAGTACACCAAGATCTGCTGCATCTGCTCTTTACATAATCAAATTTCGCATAAGATTACAGACATGTATTTTACTGTAGACCTGTAACTGTTTACCGTAAACTTATTCTTACCTACATCTTTTCTCCTCTCAAGGCATTTTATTTATGAGAAAACAAGCTGAAACTGTTCTCTCCCCTGGGAGTTTGAGAAATAGTTGAGGAATTAGTTTCCTGAACACATGATGGGCACCTACTGAGATCATGCTTCGAGATGGTATTATTCTGATAGTTGTAGCACACTTCAGCTCATGCTTTGATGTGTTGGGCATTCTGAGATACCTTTTTGCTCATCCACAGTTATAAAGACTGCTTACATCAGCAACTGAAGCTTACAGACACAGAACTGCTTTTGCGTGTGAAAATGTTTCTAAAATTTGCAAACCAGCCCGTCTGGCAGGGCAACCACAGCGGATGCCATATTTAGGTTTTCCCCCAGCGCTGTCTGTTTTCAAGATTGTGCACTGTTTTGCATCCTTTCCCTTTCTGAGAAACAGGAGATGGTGTGTTTGACTTCCCTTCCTCTACATAATTATGAGCACTCCTACGCATGTTTCTTATCATGAAACACTCGACTGTCATCTTTTTACTGTTATAGTCCTGAATCACAGATACGTCAATAGGATTTTACAGAACACTTGAACACAGAACACAGTTGGTTTTACGTTTTCACATATGACCTTTTATTTCCATAGGCACTATCTAGATAACAGCAAAGACTCACATCTTGTGTCATGTTTTCACTGCAGGTTCTTACAGTGTAGACATTATTGAAATGAGGGAAAACTGGATAACTCAAACAGGTAAGGTTACCCACTTAAAGTTGACCTTATTTTATTATTGTTAGTTAAATACTGACTTTTGTATCATATGCTGTTTACTGAATTCCGGATAAACGTTTCAACTGCAACTAGTGCTCTAGATCTACAGTATGTGTGACCTGTGATTTAAATTAAGATCATCTCAAACAAAGGGGGCTGAATATAAATCTCTGACTTTCCTGTTATTATTTATTATCAACAGTAATTCAATGATGTCATGATGAGCTGGTGGCTTTGATGGAAACCACATTCTTTTTCTAAGGTGTTTGTGTGACCCTGCAAACAAGATCCAATCAAGAACAAGAACATGGCTATAACTTGGAGGAGTAATATAATCCAGTTCCTAATTCTGTTACAGTAAACCAGCCAGATTCCGAGCACAGGACCTACTTTACTGTCTGCTGTCACTTGAAGCATGGCTCTTGGTTAGTGGACATCTTTGGAACATATTTTTTTTCTTAAGTAAAAGTATCTTTATAAGAATGTGAAAAGTAAGGGATTATAGACTGTTGTATGGCTGATCTGAGGACATTTCCTTTTCTGGGCAAAATCAAACAGATCCAAAAACAAAGAGTTCACCTTTGTTGTTAAAATTTGATTTAAACTTTAAACTAGGGTAAGAGATGAAAGTGACATTTAAGTTGCGTTACAATTAAGATTTCCAGGAACTCCACGTGCCCCACTGGGATAAAACTAAGTTAACACTGACCTCTACTGGTAAAAATGTAAATTGCACGTAATTCAATATATGATGGCGTAACACCTTGGAAAGCTTTAAACCTTCTTAGCACTGTGAAACAAAGTGGATCAAACATGGCACCCCCAAACACTATCAACATCAGACCACACTGAGTGCTCGGGCAAGAAGGGCAGTTGTTAGAGAAGTGTCCGAGAGTCCAGCTACGACACTGAAAGGGTTACAGCTCACTCACTAAATTAGGAGAATCTGCGCAGACCTCAACAATATCATCAGCCCTTCATACACCGGACCTCTATGGGAGAGTGACCAGGAAGCCACGTCACTACAGCCACACACCAAGTCATGTTAAAGTATCAGTCAGAGTTTCTGACAGTCAGAGTGTATGAAAAAAATGAAAATAAACAAATTTTCAATCCTTATTCTATATTTCAATAACCATACCAGTTTGATATAATGTAGTTTTGGTCTTCAAGGCAGTACAATCATATTAAATGTCAATGTGAGTTACCATTCCATCTGCACCTTTGAACAGCTGGCATTTTTGCCTATGGACTGGGGTTTGGTCATTTTGCATGCATTGCTTTTATTATATCAATATAATAAAAAAAAGCACAACCAGCCATTGAGGGAGGTTTGTCTTGTCTTTAGGGCTTGTCTCACTTATAAAGCCTTAAGATTGAGTGTGAGTGCCAGAATTGTGAAAGGGAATAACACCGCTTTGTTTCCCTCAAGTAGCATCCAAATGATGGATTATTGTCCCAATATCACACCTTTTTTTTGAACCATTCAAATAAATCATAGCCACAAGAGGATATCTAAGGGCTCGTGCCCAGTGTTCCAAGGATAAGCTGTGGATCCTCTGTGACCCTGCTCAGTATAAAGTGTTACTGAAAATGAATATGAACAAATTTAATATTGCCCCATATTCTGTTCTATTCTATTCTATTCTATTCTATGTCATACTATAATATATACCATAACATATACAGTATTAGTATCACATTCTTTATGACAACTTTAAAAGGTAACTAGACTTTGAAATTTTTTAATGAACATATAATTTTATGTAAAATAAGTAGGAGGCAACTAGCATCATGCAATATCACTAGTTAGCCATTAGGTGGCTGTGTTGTTGAGATGTATCTTATGTGGAACCACACATGAAAATGAGTATAGGTGTTTTGTATAAGAAATTTGTTTGAAAGTGAAGAAACAGGAAACAAAGCTCTTACTTCCCATGAACGTAAATACTTTTTGATCTGGTCTTCATGTTTTGGTGGTCTTGATTTGGTCAATTATATTCTGTGGTCTCATGGGCTCTTCGGGTCAATCTTTCATTTTGAGAATGTACCAGCAGGGTTGGGAGGGTTATTTAAAAAAACATACAATTAATAATTGCCTGTAAAAAATGTAGTCAGTAACGTAATCTAATTACCACAAAATTAAAGAAATGTGACTGATTACTTTCCATTACTTTTGGATTACCTCAATTCCAAATATGTGGATGATGACAACATTTCACAGCTGGAAGGCAGAACTTGCACTGTCCTGTATTCAGCTTTTCTGATTTAAAGACAAAATAATGGCCAAACTTTGATTAAGATTAGCTATGATTTCACCAGACCAGAGTGGTGCTGTGAGACTCGTGAAATGTTGTGTGCACATGTGCATGTAGTATATCGTTCTTTATTTTAAAATGAATTTTATGGGTGCAACTACTGATTATTTTGAGAATTGATTCAATAATTTATTTTTATTTCTATTTTTCGGTCTTGTCGTGGCTTGCTTCACTGGTAGTCAAAGCTCTTTGACTTCATACTGAGAGTTAACAGCAGCAAATCCCAAATGCAAATACAACATTTGAAATCAAGTGCTAGAAATAACTGTCTCTGCTATCTGCCTGTAATTTACAGAAATGTCAGGGTGAAAGACTTCTATTCTATTCTATTCTATACATAATTATATTATATCATTCTATAACATACACCATGACATATACAGTATTAGTATCACATTCTCTATGACAAACTTTAAAAGGTATAAACTTTACAAAGTAACTGAATCTCTACTTGATTTTAAAAATGTTTTTAATGAATGCAAAACAAGTAGGAGACAACTCCTGTGGTTATCTGAAACCACATATGAAAGTGAAGTGTTTTGCCTAACAAATGTGTTTGAAAGTATAGAGACAGGAAAACAAAGGTCTTAGTTCCCATATACTGGAAGGAGCTTTTTAAAAGTACAGTAAGGAAAAATATAACCTGAACAATATTAATGATTTGACTTCACATTTCAATATTCTTCTCAAATACTTTATTTATTGAACTTAGTCAGTTATTAAGATGAATTTAAAATGTCATATTGAAGAAATCCTTCTTGTGTTCACTGTCAAATATATGAAGTGTAGTGAAGTCTCACTTGCAATTTTCAGTCTTTCTGGAGCCTCTTTTCATCGGTACTGCTAGTTTCCTAATAATACAGTGATGGAGAAGAGTCTGTTTGTACTTCTGTTTTACACAGGTGAGAGAGGGAAGTGTGTAATAATTAAAAACCTAAATAATTAAAAAATGCAAAATTGTTCTTGAAATAGAAAAAGTATGAAACCTAAAGAGTTACCAAGCTGGGGCAATAATGGGTACTGGGATTTCGAACACCACAGTAAACAGTCATGAAGTGAAAATACACAAAATGTTTGGTATCTCATAAGTCCAGCATCATGGCAGAAAAAATAACAGCAAAAACAAACAAAAAACCCCGACAAAACAAGCAAACCAACAAAACCTTTATGTACATGTATATAACTCACACTACATGTTCTCTTAGACTTTGAGTTCCTATAAGTATTATTTTTTGGATTTGTTCTTCCTTGCTGAGATATGCACATCATGTACTGTAATAATATAAAAATATACATTAATGATACTGGACTTATGGGACACTCTGTATGTTACAAATATTTAGGATGTTAGCTTTTATTATATTGTGAGCAGGAGTCTTCAGTTCCTGTTAGGTGTTAATGTCTAGTGTACCAATATGAGCTATCTCATGAGGCAGGAAAGTGAATCAAGTGCAATCAAGTCAAAGAAGTGGAAAGTATAGAAGCAGACACAAATCAGGATCATCATGATAATGCTCCAGCTGGGGCTGAATCTGAAAAGAAGGAGCTTCAAAGGGGAATTGCACCAGGATCCTGCATTGACATGCAGCGATTGGTGTATAGCTTGCATACAATACACAATACAGACAAATTATCAGGTAAGACTGGAATGAATAATATGATAAAAGAGCATTTGATGATCAGAAGCAGGAGATCTCATCCATCATTCACACCACCAGAAAAAGCAATAATGTGAGAGAGGTACGACAACAACATCAAAAATGCCATTTCTGCATCTTTGTCGTTAGCAGAATTCCGTTTCGTTAGTTGTATTCAGAGTAGATTTAAGTTTAAAGAATGCACATTTAATTTGGGATGCGTGTGTCAGTATATGCTAGTGAATTAAAAAAAAAATCATAATACTGAAGGTTCTGTCTGATCAGTATGCAAAGACTTCTACAGTAAAGACAGCCATCTTGGAGAAGGTAGGTCATATCTTCCTTAACATAGGACCTACAGCCCCATCCATCTTCATTACCAATGTCATAATTATTGCCCAGGGTCTCTGCAAAAAGTTATTCTGACTGCTAACTGTTGTCCTGTAGTGGTTTCTTCCAGAATGACAATGAATGACAATGTCCACCTCCACAGGGCATTAAGGGTCACTGAATTGTTTAATTCATATGAAAATTATGTAAATTCTCTGGCATGGCCTTTAAGTCACCAGATTTCAAGGCAGTTGAAAACCTGTGGAAGATTTTATAGTGACATGTTAGCACTCTCCGCCACGAGAAAAAAATATATTTTAGAAAAATATTGTTCCCTCCCACCAGAAGACGTTCCGAGATAAGTTGCTTATCATGGCACTTAAGACAGTAAGAGCCTTTTTTGTCAGTTTTTCCTGTCTGTAGGCTGCATTGTAATTACACATTATAATATAACACATTATGTACATTATGTAATACAATATAGGTTCTTTTAAAATAAAGGAGTCATGAACCAAACAATTCTTTTCTGTTTTATAAACCTATTAGAAAGTGATGTGTATTCACTTAGAAACTAAAGAAATGCTAGATTAATGATTTTTCTTTTTTACAACAAACAGCTGAGCTCTTTATGAATGCTCAAAGTTAGGAAGTAGGAAGTTCAGAGTCAGAAAATATTCCCCAGAGTCCCATCAACACAATGATGATCCCACTTCCTGTGTGTACCCCAAAATATGTACCACACCAGGAATAACAAAACAGCTGTAGAGTTGGGGCTTTACTTTGTTTATCATTTGTAAAAGGAAGAGATTCTGCTATGAGCAGGCCATTTTCCTAGTCATTTGTCTTTGTTTTCCTCTCTCTGCATGTTTTATAAACCATTGGATGAAGAGGAAATGGGACAAACAATTGGTTTTAACAAGCTGGAGGGTGTGGACGGGAGAAAAATGAATGCCTGGATTTCCCTATTTTTTCTTCTTCTAATTTTTACTTTCAATAAATCTATCATGCAGCTTACAGAGAAATGTGGCCTTCTCTTGTAAAAAATGGATAACCTTATATCCAACCTTATGATTGTAAACAATGGTTTAGAAATTTACCATATATTAATACACCAGTGACCACATTTTAGTACATAAATTATGGTAATCGGATATATTATAAACTTTATGTAGTATAATGGGCAAATCTATAATCTATAAATCTACACTAACACAGTTATTTCAACCATCTAGGTGAATATTGAACATTACTTTGTCAACAGAAATACCAGTTAGAACCACTAGGTGGCACTCAATTACAAGGAATCAGTGAATATGAAAACATAGTTTGGGCAAATAAACAATAATAATCATAATCATTCGTAAAAGGAAGAATGACAATATACTTAACAAATGCTACTGCTATTCTTGATAATTATGATCATGGATTCTACTCCTGCAATGATTTAAAGTGTAAACTCAGTATTAAACTTCAAGGTGAAACTTAGGTGAAGGTAAACAATTTAGCATGATAAACAGAAAAAAGTATTTATATATTTTTGTCACATAGAGATATATAGTCAAAATTGTCTTCTGAACAATATACACAATATTCCTTAAACACTGATAGCCTTTACTAAAGTGAAATAAGGCAGTCTGCTGCATTATTAGCGAGTCCACATTGGACTAAAGTGGCATGCATCATGCACATGCTGGGGTTCAATGCACCCAACACATGTTGGAAAGATGCAGCAAGCCCTATCTCACTCTTTCTGCTTGTAGTGTTGCTCTGATTTTATCACTACCACCCACTATTACCCTATCTCTGTGGAGGACAATAAGACTTTGTTGGTTATATTTTGGACTATTAAAGCCACCCCTATGAAAGGGACAGAAAAAAAAGGAAGGAAGAAAAGAAATAGAGAAAAAAAGAAAAGCAACACATCAATAAATCAAACATAATTTGCCACAATAAAGGACTGAATGCATGATTAACAGCTGAGAGATAGTATGCCATCATTCCAACCCAGACAGACAAACAAACAAAATACAAAGAGATAAGATGTGAAAAAATAAAATAAATAGACTTAACAGTTAGCGTTAGGTCTATGTTACATGTGATATGTGAGTATTCCTGTAAAGTAAAATATACTGACACATACCAGGTTTCATTTTATACTAACAGTTCCTAGCTGGACCAGCCAAGCCACAAACTCAGCAGATTTAACTAAACTGAACAGTATGTAGGTCTTATATTAAAAATATTCAAACCTCACATGTTAAGGTCTCAATATAATCAGAAATTATTCCTTCCTTGTGTAGGCAGGAAAAGAAGCAGTTTTATGGCAAAATCATTCATGACTTCTTGAATACTCACTATACAATTTTTAAAAATAGTTTTATCAAACCTACTGGCTCAGTCAGAATAATTTCAATTATGTTTAATAATATTCAAGGTTGGTTCCCTATTTGTCATTCAATGCGCTTTCGTTTCAGTCTTGTCTGTTGAGTTTTCCATAATACACTCATCAGAATCACAGCCAGCTTCATCCCCAGACATGCTGAGACACAGCAGAATGAAAGAAAGATTGTCAGAAATGATTTCATGCAAAAAAAAAGCCAAAATAAAAAAACAGGAGAATTGTTCCTAAAAACGAACAAGATGAAATCAAGGAAAATATGATCTGTGTTTTATTTTAATATACATTCAAACTTTAACACTTCGTCTAGCTCCTCACAAAGATCACAAAGAATAGCTGCCAGTAATTTGTATAAAAAATGTTTATAGCAAGTTTCATGCTCTTGTAATGGACATGACTTGGGGATGTTGGGTAAATTCATTTGCGTGAACAGTGGCGTGGTAATAGTGGAAGTGTCATTGTATTTGGGTAAGGGGGCTCTCTGCAGGCACAGAGGTGTAATGTCGCTAGCGCATGTGACCATGCTGGTCTTCTTTATTTTGTTCTTATGTGTTTAATATTTTATACAACATACAGTATATGTATCGATAAATTCATTCATGCATAGATCTTGTGTTTTTGTGCCTATTGATTCAGATCCAAAGGCATTTGAACCAAGTTCAAAAGAAATGCACTTGCAGACATGCATGAGTTCTGTAAAGAGCATGCAAAAGTTCATTTAAATGCCAGTGAAGCAGTCAAACTAAAGGGCAAATTTCTATTTATACAGCATTTATGTAATTTGGCATGAGTTTGGCAGATTTGTACTTGATCAGATTGTCAAAATTCCATTAATGCACTTCTCCCATTTTCAGAAATTGACAGCAATTTGCATGAAGTATTGACATTCTTTGACTGTAGCTGTTTTAGTGCAAGGAAGATAGTTAAACGTGCGAGTGTGGAGGATGTACTCTGTTCTCCTTTCACAAATGTCAATATGTTTCTAAAGATTTTAAATGCAATTCCACATTAAAACTACACAATGGAGCATTTTCTCTTTGTGGGTAATTTTAACAAGCTTTAAAGTAATAGTTCCAGTAGTTCCTGAGAAGAAGTGTTCCTCCTTAAAAGTAAAATCTTTTAAAAGATTTTGCAGGTCAAAAGATTATTAATTCTCAGAAAATTGCTACCGAAGAGACTAGAAGAGGAGAAAACTATCTCTTTATTTGCCAATTATTTGGCAATTATGGTCATTATTCAAATTTTGGCTCATCTTTTCAGTGAACATTACATCTCCACCTTGATAGCTGCTATTGATTCTAGTGCCACTGCCACAAATGGTTCATAATTGCATTAGTCCGGTGGGGAGGCCATTATCAAGTTAAATTTCCTTTTGAATAGAGCCAACGGGATCATTATAGGCCATGCAACACTTAGAAAAAGGGATTCTCTCTGCTACTAATTCTCAATTTTTCCAGTAAGTCTCAACTGATATAAGCACATTTCTCATTGTGCTGCTTCTGGTTTCTGAGAGCTGTGAAGCTTTTGCTGCTAGCACTTTATGGATCTGACAAAGCATTTAATTTGCTCTGTGTGCTATTAGGAAGTCTTGCAATGAACGCAAGCTAGCAGAACCTTTAAAGGCGGAAGTAAAAATGCCTCCTTGCACATACCGGAGTTCATCAAGTACAATCTGTCCCTTGGCTTCCACTCAAGGACACGAACAGGCTGTGAAAGCTGGATGCAGCTTTTCCAGCTCCTTTCCAAGGACTGTACAAATATGCACAAGCCAACTGGAACAAGAAAAAAAAAGACACAAGTTTAAGGTTAGGGTTAAGGTTAGTGGTTACTTGATTCATAAATAATGCAATAGAATCATTCCTGCATTCCAGAATGTATTATAGACAGTGACATGGTGGACAAGGGACGTGAGGTGCTTACAGAGGCCAGCTCATCGTCTGTAACGGGCCGCTATTTTCAATGCCATCATTATTCATTGTGTTACATTTGAAAAACAATCTCACTTATTACATGGCTGCTTACTAAAGAAATCAATAATTTGACACATAATATTGATTTTAAATGATTTCATTAATTTTTAAAATGATTTTATTGTTTCCGCTAATGGACCGTTATGCAGAAATAACAAACTGTAGAATACTCTAATTGACCAATCAGAATCGAGTATTCACCAAAGCCATGTGGTAAAGGTAAATAAACTCCAATCTTACCTCTCATTGAAGCTGATAATCTTCCAAAGCTAGAGGTACTGAAGGAAATTGCCTGACTTCATTGGTCCACTGTTGTTGTTCATGAGTTGGTAGGTTTAGAGAACCATAGGCGTTTCTTTCATGATAACTGGTCCCTTTTACCTTTTGGCTGATATATGACACTCCATAATCTTCGCCCGTGAGGATGTCTTCCATTTTTATTAGTGAAAGTTTTCTAGTGAAGGCTCGGTGAGCCCGCACAAAGAGACCTTACAGAGTAGCGGTCACTTGCTTTCAAAACTCAGTGGCCAATATGTAAACAAATACAATGAATTGGATTCGGGGAAGGGTGAGCTGACCACTTTAACTCCTCCATCTCCATCATGCAGCTGTGCTTTGTGTCTAACATTGCTGAATTTTAGGCAATTGATTCGACTTCTTAATGCAGGAAATATCTCATCTGGATGTATAGTAGATGTCTTTTGTTGTTTTTATTTCCAATCATGAAATTTAGCTTTCAGCTTTCTTTGTCGGCTTTTAAATACGGAACAATAGTTGGTACTTGGAAGTTTGTATCACAGTAGCCTTGAACAATATCCCTCCCTGTCAGGAAAGGTCATTATCTCCAGAATTCCTTTATCACTGTCTCCACTCTTCCCTTTTCGGTAGCACTTCCTGGTCAAGAATGATAAAAGCACATAGCTAACACTACGTTATCAGCGAAGTCTTTCCACTATTACCTGGTTGTCTAAGTTCTGAGCCATGTTACTCTGTGTGCTTTTTGACCTTTTGCTCTATTCTGCCTGGATTTGACATTGTGTATGATCTTATTCCTGTTTTAATTGCTTTTTGGGCTGTGTTTAATTAGACCTTTTCACATGGATCTTCAGTCTTTTCTGTTGAGTTCTTCCATAAAAAATCCAGCAGAATCACAGCTAGCTTCATCCACACACATGCTGAGACCCAGCAGAAAGAATGAACTGCTCTCAGCAATGATTTTATTGCAGCTCGTTGCATTACAGATTAGAAGAGCCGTTACTCGTAGCATTACTCATAGTAGTCCAAGCATTTGTCTGCATTAAACTGTAGTTATGTAGTATAAACCAGTATCTCAGTATACGTCAGACTTTTCAGAAAGGCAAAAATGTTAACAAGACATTGCAATCAATACAATATATGTATGCAGAATTAAACTATGCTTTTTTGCATGTAACATTTAATGTCGTTTCTCACAAGCAGTGACTTCCATCATCTTATTAAAACTTTATTAATATTCCATGGAAAATTGGTCCTGTATATTCTATACTAATGTTCATTCCTTTGTTAATCTTCATTAAGCACTTCAGGGCTGTGGTGGACCCTGAGCCTGTGGTGGATCTCTGGGCACAGAGCAGGAGTATATCCTAGATGGGATGCTAGTCCATTGCAGGGTATCACACACACACACACACACACACACACACACACACACACACACGCACACTCACACATTCCTAGGCATTTTTGGGAGATTGGTGGAAACAAGAGAAACTTGTAAATTGCCACATAGACAATAACTCACTCAGTAGCAACAGGAAACACCACATAGACAGCAACTCACCCTCATGATTGAACCTGGGATTCTGGCACTACACAACTGAAGCACAATATTCATAGCTAAAGCTAAAAAAAAGTCATAAATTGTCATATAGACAAAGTAATTGTATGGAACATGTACAATTTGGTTTGCATGAAACGTGAATGTTGGCTACTGAGGGAATTAAAGTGTATTTTATCCTCTGCATTCTGCATTGCATTAAATAAATTAAAGCTTGCTGAACTTAAATGAGTCTATTAGCAAAATGAAACCAACACTTCCCTGTCTAGACAGAAGGCTGATATCTGGTTGAGTTTGCACTGTTAGTGTACCAACTTGTAAGAATTTAAGTGCTGCCTTGCACAAATGTTATCTTTTGAGAGAAGCCATTTTGTGTAATTCATTGCAACCCAATAATTCAGCACTTTTACTCATTTGCTGATGCGATAAATCGGCTAAAACCACTTCTATTCCAGGTACTGATATAACAGCTTTAACTAGGTGCAGATTCAGATGAATACTTCCAAATTTCTGCTTGTGCGATCTGCACTTTATTCAAGGAATTTTTTGGCTTATTCCATGGCAGGCAGTTTTGTCTCAGTCAGTCACTCAGAAGTTTTGTGGAAAAAGTTTTTACAGGTTCTCACTCACTGTCTGAATGCTATTTTTCAAACTGTTTCCAGTATTTTTTAGCACACTCCTCAGACTAACAACCGAGTGTTGCTCATTTTCCTTGCTGTTTGCTGTTGACGTACTGCGGCAAATACACTCTTCCATCCTGCATGCTGCCTATTATTTGCTTTGTAATCATTTTCCTAATAATCCAGTCCATCTTTAAGTTGTCCCTTGCCTCCTATGTAAATTTCACCTTTAATGTACACATCACAGGTTCACCATCACTAATTAAAAAGCCAGTGCTAGTCTGTGGTCTCTGCTCCAGAGGCAGTCTAATTTTCAAAAGGGCTAATTGGTCTCAATGGTATTGCTTGTAAAACTTTGCTAACTGTTGTTACTTACAATATAAAAGCTAGTCTCACCTGCTTTTGTTTTTTCCTCGCTCTCGCTTGAAGTTCAAACTTTAAAACTGAAAAAAAACCCAGCTTTAATTCTGAATGTTAGAGAGTGCAAACGTTGGAGACTCCTTCCAAAAATAGAATAAATACACCATAACCTGATTGCCTTGTAGCTGGAACTATTGTCAAAGCTGCTATTATAGGAAATGAATCAATACCTTCTGATCAGTCCAGATTATGAATTCAGCAGCAGCATGGTATAAGTCTTAAATAAAACGTTTTTGTTTTGTGAAATAAAAATCTACAAGAATTAAATTGTGTAATAATCATACTTTGAGAGAATTAAAAAAATATATATTTGTATAATTTTAACCCATGAGGTCAGTGTAATTTACGTACTAGTGATTGTAGTCCATTAAGCTACTTCTGCCCACTAAGCCAGGGGTGGAGGCATTATGCAATCGAAGCCACTGTTTCCCCTGAACTATGGCAAGTCAAAAAAATTAAAGAACCCCTACACATTGTTTCAGCCCCTGGCTTGGTGAAAAAAGCCTTCCTTAAGGGTGTTGTTATCAGATTGGTGGTGCCAGTAGCCTCTTGCCCTCTACAGCAGCTGTTCATCCCACTGCAATTTCTCACTGTCAGAGTTTCTGCACTGCTGAACTTCTCTCCTCTACTTCACTCCTACACTCTTTAACTGAGCAGGATTGGGATCTCAAGAGCAGAAATGAACCGCATTGCCCTTTAAAATCTTCAGCAAGAGAATAATAGGGTTCAGTAATGGAGCTAAAGTGTCTTAAACACACACGCACTCCACAAAATGGCGTCAGTTCCAAGTTCTGATATAACGACAAGAAGTCAAGGTGGACGTTTATTGCTGTGTCACAACTGATTTTTAGTAAAGTAATGTAAAACTGATGTTAAATGTAACCTGAAATCCAGGTATCATTATCTAAGCAGTCTTACCGACAAGTAGAGAAACCTGCTGTTCCTGTTAATGTATTTCACTGGAGATAAGGGACGATTGGGACAGTGAAGCTCATTGCTTTATGACGCTCTCTGAACACAGTTTAATTGCTCCCACATGCGCAGTTAATGCCTAATTGCTTAGCACTGCTAAGCCTCCATCCTGTTCTGGATTAAGGATGGAGCTGCTGTTTTCTTCCTCAGAGTTTAGGATTCAGACCAACTTATTTCAGTCCACTCCTATATGTACATTATATATAGAATAGAATAAAGAAGAATAAAATACTCTTTGATGTACTTTCACTGGAAACTAAACAACTTTGTGGTGGTATCAGTAACTCAACTTGAAAGCCACATCACACCAGCCGATCGTTGATTATTTTCCTGTAACAGCATGCTCCCAAATGCTTTATATGCTATACAATGTATGTCCCGAATGGGTAGCTGAAATGAATGCAAACTATTTTTGATCGTGTCTCACAGTTTAGTGGATAAATGTATAAAAACTTAGCATGTATCAAAATTACAGTCAGACAAAGATTCTATAATCCTTTCTGCAAATGCAAAAAAAAAAAAAAAGTTAAAACGATCCAAGCTTGCAGATTTAATCAGCATTGTTGTAGCAGTTTATGGCTCTGTGGGTGAGCAGGCAGGACATTTGTCTTTTACAGTGTAAGCTCATTAATGTCTGTGTGATGGAGTGTGCAGCCTTGAAGTCAGATACATGGACAGTGGGTTAAGCATCTTGCTTCCTCTGTCATCTGGCTGTTAAAACCAAGAGCAGGATGCTTTGAGAACAGTGTATAGGTCAAACGTTTTATTCACCCTAATGTTCAACTCTACTATACAGTAGGTATGTAGCTCAAACAATCAAGAAGTCTTACTTTAGCTGTGTTCATTCAGGCGGCTAATTCCTTATTACATCAGTACCTCATGACCATAGATTTTGGTGGCAAAGGACAATATTATTAACTTTAAAGCTTTCAAATATAATAAGTCACACTCGACTGATGCTATAGGCTACTGTCTGGTGAATTTTAGACATAGGCATACAGCTTGTTTTGAGATGTTTAGATATTTTTTTAACTGCAGGCGCATTTCCCATCACCACTGTCAGTCTCATACCATTAATGTCATTAACCAGGTTTCTGCAAAAATCAAGGCCTTTGTCTTAAAAATCCCGAAAGATTCAGGTATTAGGAAAAGGAGACACACTTTTCTTCATCTTTATCTCAGCCTTTGTGTGGCCACAAGGTCATTGTGGTGCACACGCAATTCTGATGTATGGATATTATCCTCCATTCCGACTCCCAATCTTTGCAACCTATATTGTAATAGAAATGTTTCTGTACATCATAGACACACCGTCTGCACTTACACTTTGCCTTTGTTTATGGAAATTAGTTTAGATTTAATTACTTGCTATAAAACATGATCTTGAAGATGACAGGTACTTTTAACCTATTCCAATTTGGTCTGAAAAACACATCTCTGGCAACCCTGTCCTTAACTGTCCTGTCTGTATCTCCTTGATGATGAAAATGTTCACAACGTAAGCATGGCGCAGTGTGCTTCCTGCCCTAATGGGCCTCTAATGTGTTAATTCCCATTTTTGACCACTAGGTGGAATAATGACTCTATGGGAGACTATAAAAAAATTAATTAGTATTTCAAAGGAATTTAATATATTTGATTGTGAATGAGAACTTTATGAAGATTATCATTTGTTCAACTGTGGGGATCTGCCCTACTTGCCCCTATAGCTGAATTGCCACTGCATTATTACGCTACGTGATCATCCACAATTGATCATTTGTACTACCAAATCAGCCACGTGAATAATATTCACTTTACAATTTATTCGTTGTCTTATTTTTCACGTGATGAGAACATCTATAATTCCAGAGCAGTTTTAATCAGTTCTAGCAAAAACGCCTCCGTACTGCTTTGGTATGTGGGTCTGAAAACGAGAACCCAGTCTGCTAATCCATGCTGAACAATTCAGTCACTATAGAACAGTAGGAGATTCTGGCTAGTCAGAGACACTGTGCTTCATTCAAAGGGAAGTGATAATGCAATGATGGACAACCTGAAACATCATCATGTAGTCTGTATTTATTTTGCAATCTATTTTTTACTCTTCTTTATGAATGTGCCGATCTTCTGCCTGGAAAAAGAACAAACCCTGCAGCTGCTGGTAGTCTTCAGCTCTGCCTCCAACAAAATCCCCAAATGTGATTATAGCTGATAGACTTTATTTAGAGTTAATCAAGATCAAGGCTAACAAAATTTTGCAGACTTTGCTTGGGGCTGGAAAACTTTACGATGGTTTGAACTTTTCGGTTCAAGGATATTAAATATAAGAATTATATTATATATCATTATCGACACTGAAATGTAATTTCTTCCTCCTGCAGCGTTTCTTCTGAAGTTGTTTTCATTTTGGTGACAAGTCTAAATTGTTCAGAGTTAAGTTTAAAGAAAACTTAAAGGTGTATGTGATCTAGGGCTTGAGTTATGACAGGACAACAACCAGTATATATTGTATTTTATTGCAACAAAGCTTTGGCTCACCTTTAACACATCAAGGAGCTCTGAGAGCAATAAAATAAAAGCATGGTACTTTGTTTAGAGGCTGTTCTGTCCGCTCAGTGAGTGTATCTGACAGTCTCCTTCCCCTCTCTTGGCTCACGTAACATCATCTGAAGTGTGGCTCTTCCGCAGAAGCATCTCTATATGCGGATAAAGGATTTGTGCTACTCTTTGAATGTCAGTCCCCATGTTTAACTCCTCCATGCTGAATGTCAGGCAGTGTTTGTTTCTGGAACTGAGAAGGAAACCAGCTCTAATGTTGTGGATTTTAACCCAGAATGCTCTACGGCCTGAGGAAAAACTGATCCTATCTTAAAATGCCAAATATTTCTGTAAGGGATTTTGTGCAGTGATGTCAGATACTGTATACTCATAATATCACACCCAGTAACTTTAAGCATTGTTTTCTTGCTCATTTAACCTCAGCATGTTAGCACATATATATTTATAATTCTCTGATATATATGAGAAATGAGACAATAGGTGCTAACCAGCTTTAGAGTACAGTACAAGATACAATTGTGCAACAAGAAGGATGAAAAATGGGATTAGCAATATCTTGCAATGTATCTATAGCAACAGGAACTCTTTAGTTCGTTGCTAGTTATACGGACAGGAAAGGGAATCATAAGAATCCCACAAAGCATTTTGAGCTTTTTGTTGAGCCACTCAATAACATAATTTTCTAACATAATTAGCAGGACATAACCATAAACCTAAGTGTGCAATAGAAACTTTATAGTGTTTTCATTTTTTCTTGTTAAAGCAGTTACTGCAGTGTTGTGTTGGCTGGGTTCCACTATGGATGTGTGGTGCAAATAGTACACATACATTAATCATTTTTATGAGCTTTATTCCATCATGAAAAATAAACTTTTCTAGTAATTATGCTGCCAAACATAACAAACAGCAATAAATAAGACCTTTGCTATACAAGTACAAACATCAAGCCCTGTGTGGATCTGACCCACATTTGGTTCATTAAATATGACATATTACTCTTAGAAGAAAAAAACAACCAATCTGCAACAGATGGTCCCTTAATGATGTTACCCACTGTTTATTTATGTCAAAGCCACGTCTCTTTTTGCACATTACAGTTTTTTTTTAAATTGTTGATTTTCTGAAATCCAGGTTGCGCAGTGGGAAGTTTGACAAGGTAAAAAAAAGAAATCGAGACGCAGCTGTCATTCAGATCCTCATCACTCTCAGCAGCGTAGGTGTACAAGTATGACAATGTTTAATAAAATATAGCACTGAACTCCACAGAGACATCTACCAATGTGGATTTCAGTCAGACAACTGGCTTGTTTTGAAAGGAAAAAAAAAAGAAAGGAAAAAAATATATATAATCAAATGTTTTAATCTACAGTCAACAAAGTCCAGATAAATTCATGGCTTTATTCTTAAACAGGTTTTAGATGAATAAGTGCTCTTGCGTTCAGGAGTGTATCCTTGGCATGCTGGGTTGCCGATCTCAACTTGCACTTCACTCCACTGGGCGAAGCGGAGTGATTGACTGAGGCTGCCAAATCTTTCTGTCAATTTGGCACAACAGATGTGTTCAGGAAGGAGGCTGCCAGCGTTTTCCAACCATTAGTAAGAGCAGCAGTAGAAACCAAGTTCTTGCAGACTGGTTCAAGCACCATTCTGTCACTTGATTGTTGAATGTGGGCAGAATGAGCAATAGAGGAGGAAGGGTGTAGTGGATGTAGTGGACGGCGAGGCCACTATTAGGCCATTGCACCCTGTCCTGGTGGACTGTCTAGCTCTGAAAGGGGAAACAGTCAGCAATGTGTTGACGCTGACCTCCACCTGTTTGCCCTGCCAACATTTTCCTAGATCTGGGACACCACTTCTATGAACATATGCCACTTTTCTGAGCATATGACTTGTTTGTCTTTGTAGCTAACCTGCAAACACTGCAGGAGTGAAAATTAACCAGGCACACAAGCTTACAAGGAAACCCAACTCACCTGTGAAGAAATGAAAGGAGATGGTAGGATAGGATGATAGTTACACAGATAACTCAAAGCAGCACGCAAAGGCTGTCATGTGTACACGATAAGAATTATAAACAGTAAAATATACATTGTGCATATGCAAATGTGAAGCTATAGATCACTCGAGTCTTCAAAGCTGAGTACGATTGCCAGACATCATCACGATTCTGTTTCCAATTCTTCTAAACAGCACATCAGTATTGCTGCTGAACTTCAAACAGTCAAGAAATCACTGCTAGAGTGAAAGCTTATATGTTTTTCTAGTCACAATTCTGAAAATTAAAACAGAGGTTTCTAGTTCAGGCTGAATATCGTCAAATATCGCTGTTGGACTAACGCTTCAATGCCCCAAGTAAATGTCCTTTTGTCCTTTTGGAAAGCTGTGTAGAATGGTTACTGATTAATGACCCTATTACACAAAAGGCCTTTGTTATTTGCAATAATTATGAAATTATGAAGCATTTGTTATTTAACCAGCATGCCAGATTAATTGTACAAATGACCTGTGAACATCCACAAATGGTTAATAGTTTGTCTTTTTCTTCCTAATAAATTTGTCTTTATTTGACCTTTCTTTCAGGAAAAAAAAAAGCCCAAGCTAATACAATCATCTCATTAACCACCCAGCCGTGCATATTACACGTATAAACAAACAAAAACCATGTCACCCTTAATTGTGTTCTGAAGCTCATATTCAGCTTGTGCATCGCAACTAGACTTATTTTCTCTTATCATTAGTAGAGTTGCAAGCATGACCAAGTCGTGTGAATCTGTCAAGAGAGATGACATGGAACTGAGAAAAAAAAAAAAAAGCAGTTACAGGAAGTCTGACTTTTGGTTGTCAAGTGGAGCATTTTAATGAAGATTATCCAGATGTATGGCTTGAGTGGTTCATTTGTAGGGTTATAAGTAAGTGATGCCTAAAATGATAGAAATGTCATGTAAGTTTCATTTGTCTAGAACTGAATCTGTTTAGTTGTGTATATAAACAGACACATCAACATATCTATAAAGGGTTGAAAAAAAGTGGAAAAAACAGGGATGGACAAATGTTTCATGTATTAGTTAGCCCATCAGGGCAAGTGAAAGCTCCAATTTATTGCCAAGTCTCATGTTTTGCTTGCTTGGAAACCTAATTAAGCTAAAAACAGTGTAGCTACAGGTGGCACGGTAGTGTAATGGTTAGCACTGTAGCCTCACAGCAAACAGGGTCTGGGTTCATGCCCCTGTGCATGTTCTCCCTGTGCCTGGATGGGTTTCCTCATGGTGCTTTGGTTTCCTCTGACAGTACAAAGACATACAGATTAGGTCAACTGGCTATTCTAAATTGCCCATTGGTGTAAAATGTGAGTGTTAATAGCTGTCTGTCTCTGTGTAGTAGATTGTAGTAGACCTCTCCAGGGTGTACCCCACCTCTCGACCAAAGTCAGTTGGGATTGGCTCCAGCTTCCCTCGTGACCTACAATGGATAAGTGGCTGGAAAATGGATGGATGCATGGACATGATAGCTACAGGGATGTAACCCCATGGTATAACAAGCTAGTTAAGAGCATTAATACGGGATAGCACAATGAATCGCATTTACTGTTATTCCTGAAACACACTGCAGGCACTTTCTGGATTCTTGTCATATTGCCCACAGAGTCAGACTGTGTGTCAGACTCCACATTCAAGTCTCAGTTCCAGAGTACTAAAGTGCAGCACTTAAGACAGCTGTGTAAAAATGAGGAGTCCCTGAAGGCTTGTTGTTTTCTCTGCACTGGTTGTGGTAAAAAAAAAAAAGAAGATAAGAAATGACCAACAAGGCCAGCGGGTATGGTCCGATGGGAACAGTACATCAGAAATTGTTATTGTTATATAAATGGAATATTGTTAACACATTTCTGCTTTTGCATTCAGCATTTGCTTGAAGGTCTAATATGCATTTTTTAATACACATTATGCAGCCTTTTATTTCTATATTTGAACCAGTCACATTAGCAACTCAAAAATAGAAATATAAAAAAGAGCTGAAGGCTAATACATCTTTCGATGCTAGCTCAATCATTTATGCTAGGTTTAATGCGTCAGTCCACTCTACCACTGTGTAAGGTCAGGGTCACTTGAGACTAAAGCTGTTAATAGTTGAAGTCACGGATTCTCCTTGTCCTCCTGATGGCACTGTTGGAGTGTATATAACAGATAAGAAAGGACAGCCACTAACATTTACCTTTTGCCATATTTACCGTTTCCTACCTTGTTACTGTAATCTTGATGAAAGAGATGATTACAGAGATGACTACAGAAATACAAACAGATTTTTCAGGCGTAGAAATGTCAGTAGCCCGTGCATAGCTAATAGTCTTGACGTTATGAAGAAGAAAAGTAGGTTCAACAACCAGACAAACACACAAAAAACCCAACCCACTCTACTTCTTTTTAACTTTCACACAACGATTCTTCTTTTAGCATATAGCTCCTGTAGATTTAAATGACACACCTCAATGCTGTTACTATAGCACAAGCAAATCAAGTAAAATAAAGTTCAGCGCATGGTAGTGTGATGTAGAATATACAGTACACAGTTACCGAATGGGGCAAATCTGAGCTAAAGCCTTTCACACTGCATCACTAGAACTGAAAACTGAGACCTGTGTTCAATTCACTAGACCAAAAAAGCAAAAAATCTGTAGATTGAATGGCCATGATGTCTTACACCACACTGCTTTTAAGAGTTTGCTTTTCTCCTAATAAAAGCCTCTAAAAGTCACTGAATACATGGTGTTCTCAGCCCGCTGTAATTGTCCAACACGCATGATGGCAAGCAAGAGGAACAAACCATGCTGCCACGTTTGTGCCTTGACACAGTGTCACATTGGCTATGTATACAGGCATATCAATAATCTGTTAATTTGACTATTAGCTCAGTAAAAAAAAAGGGACACTGTCAGTGGACAGTCTTCTGGCATGGAAGAGCACTGGCTGATGTACTCTCCAGAGCTTTTATTATTGAATATTACGTCGCAGTTTTTCTTCAATACGAGTACGTATTTATTTTTATTTGTTTTGCCATTGGCTGTTGGCCAAGATGGTGGCACATATGTATTTCTGTGAGTTGTAACAATCTCTGTGACATGGTCTGAGCATGTTTCTAGTGCTTGAACTGTTAGTAGGCTACCATTTGGAACGTGACTTCAGATTGATGTGCAATATGGCTACAGCTTTAAGATACCCACTCTAACCTTAACCATGCTGGAAACAGTGAGTGCACTATTAATCATTGAGCATGCTTATTAATCACTGCAGCTATTAAAAGCTCATGCTTGGTTAACGAACCTCATCACATGGATCAATGAAGCAATTAAACCCAGAATGAGGAACGGGGAGTAAGGCATGGGACTGTGTCTCTCTCTGTGGCTGTGTGAAAAGTGCAACATGGTATTTATCGATCCTTATTCACCTTGTATGAGTGTAGGATCATTTCCTCTATTCAGAGCAGGAACAGAATCCGAGTCAGCAGCTTTAACCCGGATCCATTTATCTGGAGGGGGAGTAGCCGCGTACCTGTTTCTGCACTGTACTCAACTCTAATGCGTCGTCTTGGAACGTAAGCTGGTTGCTTAAATTGCGCATAGAGCAGAAACATTAGGAAGCAATTTGTGGCCATTTAGCTGATTCCACAAACGTGCAGTGTTATTTTAAGATGCAGTGGTCTCAGATGACGATTCCGCCTCCCAGTAGCGGTATTTAGCATCATGCAAATGCACAAGGACCTAGAGATCAGGGGGCTCTTTGCTGGCCACAAGCCATTAGCTGAATATATGAATAAATTGAATAATTTGTTTTTTTTTTTTGGACACTGAAGAGATTATTGTGAGAGGTCTTGGAGTGCTCGGATCCCAGAAGCACCCAAAAAAGAATTAATTTTAAACATAATAAGTCTAATACAGAAATCTGGCCAACGTTTGATATTTTCTTCATAGTAGTAAGAATTAAAACATTTGATTAGGAGGAGGAGCTACTAGGTCATCAGATGCACCAGAAATGTTGACTGAAACAAAAGTCATTGGAAATTGTCAAACAAGGGCCAGTTTAAATGAAGAATTTAGACTTTCCTAGTTATTCACCGAGCAGCATTTCTGTATTCTGCCTCAGTCACAGAGGAAACGAGTTTGCTCTTAGTAGTGGTGCATTTCAACCACTACACAAAGTGAGCAAAAGGTACATCATGGCACAGAGGGTTGAATAATTGAATAGGCACCTATCCAACTGATGCACTCAATCCACAGATGTACATCTCACATCGAAGATCAAAACCAGACAAAATCTGCTCCTCATGCTTGGGTCTGGAACTCTGCTCCAACCATCAACTAGCGGACAAAGCAACAAAGACCAAAAGTTAAAACAATAGAACAACCATACAGATGAAAGAACGAAAGAAAGAACGAATTCTCTGAAAGCTCTGGTAAGAGGCAGCAGCAAAAATATTCACAGCATACTCGCAACCAAAAACTGGCTATTAAACAAATTTTCTATTAATGTAGCTGCTTAATTAATTTAGTATTGGAGCGCTTGATTATTTTCGCAACATACACTTCTGGCCAAAAAAATGAGGCAAGCCCAATACTGTAAAACATTAAGGTTTTAACGGTCTCACCAGCAAATCATTGGTCAGGAAAATGAGCAAGGATGAAACGAATAGATAAAGTAAATTGGTGTGGTAAAATGCTTTTCCCTTGATTCCCTTTAAATGTTGAAGCCTTGTGGGTAAACCTGCAGACGGCTTTTTACAGAAAGAAGAGTCCATGTTGTTCCACTCGATGTTAAAGTCTTCAAA
>JAQQZX010000019.1:12374474-12388950 GCA_030068355.1 Notoglanidium maculatum | reverse complement strand
ATCTCATTTATACAACTGAGCAGTTGAGGGTTAAGGGCCTTGCTCAAGGGCCCATCAGCGATAGCTTGGCAGTGCTGAACTCACGACCTTCCGATCACTAGTCCAATGTCTTAACCACTGAGCTACCACTGCCCTCCATCCAGAGCTAGCATGCACATGATCTCCCATGTGCATTGATCCTGGGGTTTTGCTCTTGATGGAATGTGAATGAGTTCCTCAGTGTGACCATGCATAATCTGTCTGCTAAAACTCATTGTGCTCTCTCTCTCTCTATACCACCCACCTCTTTCGCTTCACTTTCTCTTTAACCTTCCTTCTCCTTCCTTCCTCTTCATCTTCCTTCTTTTGTTTTGGAGTATGAATGGTTTTACACCTTAAAAATATACTAAAATCAAACCAAAAAACACTTATCTCCCATCCCTTAAATAGCTAATAAGCAAGACAGCTAGCTGGCTGTTGTAAATAAACAATCACTTTGCTTTGTAAGTAAATTATTGCGATAAAAGAAATGGATTATTCTAGTCGCAGAATATGTTTCAGGGACCTGTCTCATGCAGAGGTCTGGATTGGTTGACCAAGTAGGGATTACCATTGGATAAATGATGTTTTTGCATGCTTGGTATTGTAGTTTCGTTACATCGAATTGTGGAAAAATCTGTTAAAGCTCTGACGCCAAGCAGATACACACCATAACCAATAATATATTAAAGGTGGCATCATTGATTCTGGAGAAAGATGGTTGATATTTGAACTCAACAGCTAAACAAATGCACACGTCCCTTCAGTGCTCCGTCAGAAGCTCCGCCCACCACATTCATGCCAATTCATTACCAAGGCAATGACATTAACCATGACACACCCATCTCCCCCTTCCCTTTCCTCCTGTTCTGTGATTGGATGTAATACGCCCCCTGTTGCTGACTGGCTGGAACAGTCTTGTGTAGTTCGGTCTTTCTTTTTCTCCTTGTTTACAGAGCCAGGGCTGCGGACGAACACCAATTTGTTTTTCAGTTCACACACAGAACAGACAGCAAGGAGGAGATTTTCGCTGAATTTGACAAAAAGTGTATATGATAAGAATCTATGCCGTTAAATTCTGGTTCTATGCCAGAATACACCTTTAAGTGTGTGTGTGTGAGTAATATTTTACCCTCCATCATTCTTATTACG
The DNA here is from genome assembly GCA_030068355.1 of Notoglanidium maculatum. Taxonomy (NCBI): domain Eukaryota; kingdom Metazoa; phylum Chordata; class Actinopteri; order Siluriformes; family Auchenoglanididae; genus Notoglanidium; species Notoglanidium maculatum. The sequence goes on along the minus strand of JAQQZX010000019.1, from coordinate 12,387,780 downwards.
CCACACGAGACTTATGTTATAATGCATTGCTCAACGCTGATAGTTTCACTGTCATGCTGTTGATAGATATTAGATTTTAGCCCCAATAACATCATGACCAGCCATTCCCTTTTCTTCTCTCTCACCTATTTAAAACTTATTGATTTAGTACACCATGTGTGTGTGTCACTAAAATTGGTGATATGTAGTGATGTGGTTCATAACGCACACATGCCAGTCTCAGAAATGTTTCTACACGGTGATAAAGGTTTATGGATCGTGACAGGAAAGGTTGCAAGAATGGTGTAATGGTACTCTGACCAGCACGCTGTCATAGTTGTAGCCTAACATGCTGCAAAATAGACCTCTTGCCACTTTTCGAACTCTACTCCAAGGTGCAGAGAATGCTACAGTAGGAATAACCTGTTGATACACGTTACTTTTCTGCATATATACAGCTTTCTTGCGTCATTACACCCCTGTTGGTCCATTTCTTTGTAGCGTGCAGGATATTTTAAGCAATGCGTCCTTCTTGAAAATGGATTTATGCAAGATGCTGTCCTTATTCATTTCACATGCTTTCATTTCATGTCATGGCTGCCATCATGGTTTTAATTTCCGGTTTTCTAGGCTGAGAAGGAAGTTTAAATAAAGCCTGAGTAGCAATTTCAATATTCACCATCTGAAAAAAAAATTTGGAGCGAGTCAATATTCTCAATATTTCATATTTCTTAATAATTCTGCCAAGATGCTTATTACAATTATATTATGGCAGTTTTGGTACTACTACTATTATTATTATTATTATTATTATTATTATTATTGGTTTATTTATATACCTGCATTATTTAAAAAAAAATTATCATACTATTATTTAATTTTTTATTATTATTGTGTGTGATTGTGTATGGGGTGGTGTTAATTTATTTATTTATTTTTTCAAATTAGTATGCCTTTTATTGTACAGCACTTTGGCTCAACTTCTGTTGTTTTGTAATGAATATTTATACATTCTTTATAAATATCATTACTTGCCTCTGACTTGACTTGGAAAAAAGAGAATACTGTCATACTGATATGATAAAATGGCATTTGAGCATTATATTTGACATTATATTGTTACAACCTGTCAGTTCATTAATCAGTCACTAAGTCATAGTAATGAGAAATATTTTTAATATTATAACATTTGATAATATTTAGTAAATTCTTCTTCTTTTTATTATTATTATTATTGCTCCATAGCATCTTATATGTAGCAGTTAGTTAAAAAAACAACAACACAAATTAAATTACAATGAGTAACATTGGTAAAATAAAAAATTAAAAACTTGCTTAAGACGATGATTTAGGATTGCTCCAAATACATATTCAAATATTTGTTGAGTAAATTTCTTCGTTTAGCTTTGCTAATTTGAACAGTATATTGGCCAATGAAAAATGCTCGTGCTTACGCCTAAGCAAACATGACAAACAACAAGCAGAGATTAGTGTTTTTATCTAGTAGCTCAAAAGAAACTAAAATTAATGACACAAATATGCATGCACACAAGCAAGCCCCCTATCCTAGCCTAGCTATTAGGGCTAACAAGGAGGACTTTTGCATTCACTTGGCAGCTAATCTACTTAACACATCCGTTGCCAGGTGCAATAAAAGAAGAATTTGATTTATCCCCCTTTTCACATGCAAAATAAACACAAATGATCGGTTGTCAGGAAGCTGGCATTTTCCTATAGCACAAGGCTACTCATCCGCTCTCCATCACCAGATACTGTTAGCTGCATGCCAGTAATACAGTCACTGACCTTGTCTCACTGACCTGCTGCGAAATCGACAAATTGATGATCCATTGTGTAAGCCCAACACACTATTTATTAACCCTTTTGCTTTTTATTTTGACCCAGCAGGGAATTCATGAATGCTAAATTTGCTTTGCACAGAAATGTCACAACTGTGGGGCCTGTTAAAGCTTGCTGTGAAGCCACTCCAAAGAGCATAAGCTGACTCGAGTCTGACCTGCTCACATTGAAACAGTGACAAAGCACCACCTTAAGAATGAATGCTTCCTGTGCATACAGTGGGGAGTATGAGGACGGAGAGTACATTTTATTTATTTACTTTATTATTACTGATGAACATACTGAGTAACCGCATTATGTCTGGAGTAAAACACAAGCGTTTTCTTACCATCTCACCACTCCGAAATTGATTAATTTCCTACACAAACACATCCCAAAGTCTTCCATTCTTCTTAGACCACAAAACAAATGTTTATTTTTGATTTATTAAAGAATGACATGCTTTTTATCAATGTATAGAATGTCTGTCAGTTCCTGTTATCACTTATAACAGTCTTTCCTCACCCGCCACCCCCCCCCCCCCCTTTTTTTCTCTCTCTCTCTCATTTAATAATTTAACAAGACAAAAAACTTTCCTGTCTCGGAAAACCTAAAGTTATAGGACGGTTACACTGGAAACTCCTTTCAAAAAAGCCAAAGAGATGTATCCTTACAGAAAATTTCACATTCTCATGATTCTCAATCATTCTCAGGATTACATGCATTTATAAAATTAGTTTGGAAGGTGAAAATTGTTACTACAGAACAAATTAATCATCACCTTCTGACCATGTGAGACTCAAGCGTTCAACAAGGCTGTGTGATTTTTCCCACTAATAACACATTATATTCAGTATGTGTGTGAAAAACAATCTAACACTGGCAAGCTTCTTTTAATACACTCCAGCTTGTTACACTTTTCGTTTGCCTTCTGCATTTGCTTTTAAATACACAATTTTATATTTTTCATACAATATTAACTGTTACACATGGCAGCTAAATGTATGCTTTGAACATCATCAGCTAAGCACATTGAGGATAATCGCAACCAGTGGTTTGGACAGATATCCGCAAGGTAATGTTTTAATAACCCAGACCTCTAATGAGATTAAAGCCTGGGGAATGCTGCGTGTGTACATTTAGGTTATTTACTATACACTGTACTGTACACTGAGAGTAGACAGTGTGAGAAAGTCCTGCAGAGTAAACACTTCTGCTGAGGATTGCCATTACAGGACGACTCAGCTGGAGAGAATATTGGTGTAGGGCTGCTTTGATTAATTGCATTACATAAGCAAAGGATTTTTCCCTGCCACAAACTGCGTGGTTAAATTGACTGAAGATTATCTTCCACACTTCTGATAATATAAATAGTGAACAGCTTCATTTCTCATGTCCAATCAACGAAGGAAAAATGAAACCATTTTTCTACTACATTATGCAATTATTCAACTGAAAAACTGTCCCAAGACTCTTCCAGAACTTTGCTTGATTTAATGTTGTTGGCATCACAGGATTAGGGTTAATGTGGGTTGGAAAATGAGACCTATTGTAATCACACTGTGTCAATTCACAACCACATACATTTTAAATTCTGTTGAAATACTAATGATCTATCTTTTAACAGCTGATGAGTTAAAATAATATTTTAATTCTTGACAGATATAAGACAATATTTCATTCACTTGGTCAGCTTTCTAGATGTTGTGCAACCCTAGGACAGCAAGCTTAAGCTCCATAGAGTTATTATTGTATTTATTGTTCAAAAATGCACAACAAGCACTATTAGACCCTGTTTACACTTGGTATTAAAATGCGTCTTGGGTGATCTGATCACAACTGGACAGCGCTAAATACAAGTGTAGACGACCTCCAAGACGCATTCAAGACGCGTTCGCTCAAACCACTTTCTGAGGTGGTCTGGGACGCGTTTAACCACATACCTTCCGTAGTGTAAACGCTAATGGATCCCGATGCGTCCCTGATACAAACGTAACAGGAAAATACATCATTAATGCTGGACACGGTGATTGTTTTGACACGCTGTTTTGACACGCTAGAAAAATATGGAGAGGAGCACCGATGTACCTGGTTGGAGTGCAAGAAAATAATAAAGGTATGTTGCAGGTTTAATGCCTTAATATAATTTTGCGCGGGGACCTTTTGACATTCTAGCGTAAGTGATGTAAGCAGTAACAAAATTTAAACAAATGTGGACACCTTGGAGACGCATGATAAACGCAGGTGTAAACGGCGATGTGTCTCAGCAGTCCATTTGTGACCTGAATGCTCAAGGCGCATTTTAAAACAAAGTGTAAACGGGGCCTTAGAGACTATTAGGGGCAGGAATCATGTTGCCCCTTATTATACTGTAAAGCATTCTATAAACAGACATATTATATGTTTCCAGAGGCCATGGTTATTACCAGTGCACTGGTGTGAGGTGAGGGAAATGTATTTTTATAAATGTATGGCTCAGAAATCTGATTGGCTGAGCCATGTTAAAACCCTTAATATACAAGCAAAGTGCCAGATCTTTGTTCAAATACATTTTCCGACACGGAAGAGGCTTCAGGATGAGGACAGTTTCAGACAAAACTGTTTGTAGCTGATATAATATGATTATTACAAAAAAGAACTTGTTTCATGTCATTAAATGCAACCAGGCTTGGGGAATACAAACATAATTAGGATATTAAAAACCATACCTGTATTCCATTAAAGTTAGAGAAAAAAGCCATAATAAGATTACTGATGCATTTAATAATAATGGGGATTATTTAGCAGGATTACAATTTTTAAATATATAAGGGCTGCAACAACTAACCAACAAAAATCAATAATAAGAAAAATTGTTAATTAATTTAATTATTAGTTGAACTGCATTATGTAACACTGCGCATATGCTACATCATTTCATAATAACACATTTGAGTGCGGAAACATGAGTATGATTTTTCTACAGTGTGGAAACTCTTTACAGTACACTACCCTGCTGGCCTCATGACATAACTTGGTCTCCATCCTACTTTCAGTTCACAAGTCGACCCCCAAAAGAGACGATTCACTGATCTTGGGCATTGAAAACTAAGAGTCAACTTAGAGTTGATTCCCCACACTGAAAATGATTCGCCTGGCACACGCACACAGCAAGCAAAATGAAGCTAACATCGGAGAGTTTCAGTGAGCGAAACAGGCAGTTGAAATTTATTTTATCCTTATTTTGAATTTGTCTGTTCGAAATTTGAACAAATCATGGCTTGAAATAGAGACACAGCTGCAAAAGGTGTGGTAATTGATTACAAAAGTGATACAATAACAATGTATCAACCATAACAATACAGTAAACAATGTACATACCGTAACTTTGAGTTAGTCTGAGTGTCGCATTTGGTTGAGATGAGCACTTAATATTATAATATTCTCATGCTGTGACAGATTATTTTATAAATGTCACTAATATAAAGTTCTGCATATTTGGTACTGTGGTAATCCAAAAGTAACAGAAAGTAATCAGTTACATTAATTATGTGATACTTAGATAAGTTTACTGAATACATTTTTAAACGATAATTAATAATTGTATTGGAATACATTTTTAAAGTAACCCTCGCTACCCTGAATGTAACTATAAACGGGTAAAAATATGCTGTAATAATTGGCAAATTGCTGCATTATAGGAAGAATAAAACACTCTGATATCTGAAAATAGTTCACATCGGGGTGGGAATATTAAGTCTGCTTCAAAACGGTCCACATCACACCACAAAATAATCATTGATCATTTTTCCATAACAGCACACTCTTTCATGTTTTATTGCTTTATTAAACTGTATTAATTTATGAGATCTGTTTCAAGTACTGGTTTTTTAGAAATGTATTAGGATTTATAAAAGAAATACATTTATTTCAGAGTAGTATTAGGACATGTATTGGAAATGAATGCGTTTAATGAGTTTTTAACCTTTTGAACAATTAATAGCTCTGAATGTCTGTACACTGGATCAGTAGTTTTCTTTCACATCAAGTGTCTTTTCTCTGAACAAGAGATGGCTACACTCAAGGACAGTGGGCAGAGGTTTCTTGTTCTCCTTCTTATAGATAACAGAAAAACCCTTTGGCCCTCACTTGGTCTTCAAAGAATGGGACGGTATCAAACCGGTTGAAACCTGTTTTGTTGAATATATAATCGGCACCTTGTTGAGCGCGGGGGGCTTTTTTTTTCTCTTTTTTTTCCTTTTCTGTTGTCTTGAATGTATGATTGTGCACTTTTTGCTGATTAAAGGAGATTCTTAAAGGACCAACTCAGTTTTGTGGATCTCTGACAAAAATTCCCACCACAGACAATACTATGCTTGAAGTGTTGGCATCTAATGATTAGCTGACATTTTCATTCTGCCAGGATTTCCTGCACTTTGTCACACCAGAGTGCCTCCTTCCTCACTTTTTCTTACCAACACTTTCATCTGCATGCTAGTTTATTATCCTTGCTGTCATCCTTGACAGTCCCTCTGCGTTTAAGACACAGCTCTGTGGACGACTTGGTGGTGTTACCGTGTTCGAAATGCTAAAGTGGGAGTGACAAATGTTGTATGGAAAGTAAGGAACTCTCCTGTGCTGCTTGCGCTGACTGTTAATTAGGCTGCTTGCTTTTCTCTGTATATACAGTACACTATGTATTTTCTAATGCCATTTTGCAAGTCTTGCCATCACCTGTGTATCTCTAAGCCGTGTTTTTCTCACCGTAATTATGTTTTGCCCATTTTGTTACTAAACGTCTGCCTACACGTCTTCCTGCGTCTAAGTATCTGTTTACTGTTTTTGATTCATGCCTGTTTGGGCAATTTAATGCTGTGTCTTGAAGTTCAAAGGTAGAAATAGTTTCCATTAATGACATTTTTACATGCTGATTGATTCATTTGTTTGTATGAATGCTCATAATTCAGTTTTTTTTGTTTTTTACTCAAAGTACTTGTTTATTGCACTCCATAATTTCACTCTCTACCAATGTAGTCTGTTTATGAACACTGCTAAATAAATCATTTGAAAAACTCTCCTTCCCATGTTCTATTTGTTATGCCTGAGAAATGGTTCTCTTTATTAGTTTTTTTTTTTTTTTTTTTAAGTATGGCGCTGTTTTTTTTTATCTTTTATTTTTTTAGTTTGTTGGATTCTTTAGTCAATTTGTAGATCCTGATCAGGTTAAAAAGAAAGGCTTTTGTAGTGACTTTATGCAGCGAATGAGTGGCTTCACATAGAGAAGATCAGGAAAACGATTGAGCTTGTACTGAATCTGAGAGTTTCCAGGCACCTGCTGTGAACTACAAGACGTAACAGGCTCAATCTCGATTCTTTTCCCGACTTTAATCTCGAATGTGTCATGGATTTTCTCACACTGGCTCTGATTCTGTCCTGCAACCTCCTGTTTCTCATTCATGGACCTCTTTCCTTCCTAATTTATCCATTTTTTTAAAGGTTTATAGTTAAATTCCAAGTGCCTGATTTATTGAGATGAGTGTTCATATGAATGGGATAAATTGGGCACACAAATAACGGACATTGACTTATTATAATATTATTAATATTTCAAGAAATAATTGTGTGAATTAGATTGAATCAGATGTAAAGTCAGGGCAAGGAAATCTATATTCCAATTAAATGTTTGTAGCGGCAGAGACCAAATCCAAGACCAGAACTAGCAAAGACTGGGTCAAGACCAAGTCTTAAGGAGGTCAAGGCCAAGTCAAGATCAAGTCTTAATGAAAGGGAGTCAGAGACAAGATCAAGGGAAAGAAAACCATGAAAACATTTTCATGATGAAGGCACGGTATTGTATTCACTTATGCATTGCGCCAATGATTAGTCTGTTTTCTACGAGAAGGAATAACATCTTCTGCATGCAAAAAAGAAAAAAACACATTATTTTTACAATGACCAAGTCGAGTATAAGTACAAAAAAAACAGAGGAAAGTTCAAGTCAATACAGAAAACCTCTCGAGACTGGACTCAAGTCCTAAGTAAAACCTATAGTCAGAATTCTCTAATTCAAACGCTATCTTTATATTAATGCCATCCATTTTACTAAACAGCTCATTCACAGGGACTTGTTTGGCTGATACTCTGAGAAACATACTACATCACACTGTTGCGTCCCACATCACACCACTTCATTATTGGACTACTCTCCAATAATAGCATGCCCTGTAAATACTCATTTAATGGTATAATTTGGTCTTCAAATGGGCAGAAACGCCGTTCCACAGGCATGCTCTCTCTGGATGTAATTTGCTCACACAATCTGCATTTCCAAAGTCACTTTCAGGCTTGGTAAATTGTATTGCGTGTGCAACATGAATCAATTTGCACTGCCCTGCATTTTGTACCCTTAGCTAGACCCTGTTGTTAAATCAACTTGCATGTTTTTCAGTCTGTGCACATTTTGTACACACGCCTACCTTTTGTAAGGACCCAGCAGCTACTCCTACTATCCAGATCTCTGTGAAATCCTTAACAACCACTCTCAGCATTTCCACCTGCTGCTTTTGGCTCCTGATCATTACCGGGTGTATCAGCTGTTTCTTTGTAAGTTGCTTCGATCTTCTCACATTACTCTGAGTCAGCAGTCTTCAGCTCATTTATATAAACGCTTTTCTCCCAAATGCTACACTTCTTGAGCCTGTGAGCTGTAAATGCCTGAATCATGTAGCTTTTATACTAGGCTTCATAATAAACAATTGTTTCTGGAAGCATTCATAAAGGTCAAAGCAAATGTGTAGCGCTTTAAAAGGTCCGGTACTGTTAAAAAAGTGTCAGAAAGATTTATGGTACAGGAAAAGAAATATGAGCATTTCCACCAGGAGTTGTGTGACGAATGACTTCCACTAAAGGGCATACACACCGTACTATAGATCATTTATACATCATCTTTAATTTTGCAAATAAGCTGTACAATTTAATCCGTTTGCCATTTTCAGTCCCATGACTCAGCCTTGGTAAATAGCACTCCACTATGAACATCTAAGCTCCAGCTGCATGTGTGTTTGATTAGAAAAGAACTAAAAGCTCACAGAGGTGTCACAAAGCTGCAGTGTGATGTTCAGGGTGCTGACGTAGGCAGAAGAACAAAGTTAGCTCCCAGCTCTCCGTATTAGCTCAAATATCCAAGAAGAGGTGAAAGGAAAGACCCATGGATTTGCTGCAGGATGAAATGACACAACACAGGGTCTCTGCAGGCTCCAATAAGTTAAATTTAAGAATATTTAAGACCGATTTCCCATCCACACTGGTAAATAGAAGAACCAGTAGAGAGTCCTAGAATTACTTACAAAAGAAATTAATTTATTCATGTTTACCAGACTGTACTCACATGTTAAAATGTGAAATATGGCTGAACTATGCCTTCGTATGCAACAAAACTGATAATCACTTTGCCACATCATTGCAATTTGGCAATGCTTATTTGGCAATAAAAACTAAGAAACTAATAAATAAATCATCTACCTACATTCACGTGTTTCAAGAAATCCTTGGCTGTGGCAAGCCTGATAAACTGGGGACCCAGGTATCTTGATTGCACCTGCTTGCCTTCCCAGTAACGTATGTGCAGGTCCAATGTCTTGATTTTATTTGTTTGATTTAGGCTTTCGTCGAACATCAGCACCTGCGCTGGGGTTGTGCCGAGTGGGTCGTGCTTGGGCCAAGTCCCAGGATAACTTTACAATACTGGGTAAGGGCCTGCATTTTCTGGAGATTTACTTTTACTTTTAGCTACAATTTCATGGTTTTCTGATTTCGTTTGTGACTCCAGTGCCTTTATACCAAGTGTGCACAACTTTAGTGTCTTCTTGCACAATGTGCAGTGGGCTTCATATTTGCTGTTTTTAACTGGTTTTAGCCAACCATTAAATTCTCGAGTCAGGACTCCCTAAACTCGCACTTACCCAGACAGACTAATATAAAATCAAATAAAAGTGCCTAAAAAACCATACAAAAGCAACAAGTTATTTCGGAAAACCATCCAGCTTAGTGTAGGGCGATACATTCTGAGCGGGTTGTAAATCAGTCGATCAGTTCTTAGCTTACCTTGGTTTGTTTGTAGTTTTATTACAGCATGCTACATCTGGAACGTTGAAAGAACAAACTACATCATGGAACCAATAGACACTGTGCTATCAGAGAATTTTGGGCCACCAAAATATTTGTCCACCCAAAAAAAAACCCTCACAAAAATGACGGAAGTAGCATTAAATAAGTGTTGACATTTAAGACCTACTATATAAAATCATAATGTTTTAAAGACTTCTTAAGGCCTTAAATTCAGATTTTTAAATTACAACCCTCACAACACAAGGGGATACTGGAGAACTAAACCTTTTGGAATATTTTTAAATGTTGAATGTGGCTTTTAAAATGCTGACCACTTGATTATGCCTTATTTTTTTACTCGCTACCTTATTCCCTGTTAGTACAGTACAAGGTACAGTGGAGTCTTAAACCCAATATGATAAAATCCAGTGTTCAATAAATAATTTCATTGATATTTATATAAACAATTTTTCCATCATGCATTGTCTTTTAACAATAAGCTTTGGTTGCTAAGCAACATAGACAAAGACTTGGGCACTTAGACTGAATTAAGTGGCGATTTTATTGGTTCCAAACTTTAATTCAGAATGCAATCATGATGAAACAGCCACAATTGTGCATATATTACGGATTTTAACGTGGCTCAGCCAATTATATTTCAGAACCATCCAATTTTTCTCTCCTTGTCTACCCACCAGTGCACTGTTAAATGACCATGGTCTCTAGAAACATAATATTTTCATCAAATACCCAACATTTGGCTTGACCACTGACCATGACTAAACTTTAAAAAGATTCTTCCTCTACCAGTTAGGCTTTCAGAACAATTGCTATACACCTTAGTCGTTCTTTGTATTTTAAGTGTAAGGCTTGCCCGATTCAAAGAACGTTCTGGGAAAATAACCAGCTTTCTAATAACACGGTTGGCAGGACATGGTTCAAGTTTCCACATCGCTTGAAATCCCTTAAGATTAATTCCAACCACAAGAAGTCATTCTTATGCTCATTGTTACACTAAAGAGAGAACAGGAAAAATTGTACTCTGCTGAGCATTCTTGCTAATGTCCTCAGTGTGAAGTTAAGGTGAATTATGGGGGAAAATCAGTGACAGAAGATCTCTATTCTGTTGGGTGTCAATCGGTACCTGCCTGAGGAGCACAGGAGGTGGAATGGCTCCACATGTGTGGCAGCTCATCTGCTGAAAGTTAACCCAGGAAAACTGATCTGCTGTACATCTCTGGGGATGCATCCTCCTGTCATGATCTCGTGATCTCCCTGGACAGCTTTCGGATCTTATCAAGCACACAACCTTGTGGTGAGAATGGACAACCTTCTTGACTCACATCGTTAAACTGACTCGGTCATGCTGGTTCATCCTTTACAAGATTAAAAAAAATCAGTCTATTTCTATCAACACTTGTTCAATCTCTTGTCACTTTGAGGCTGGACTACTTCAACTCACTCCTAGAAGATCTGGCTCTGTACACCAATGAACCGCTGCAACTAATCTACAATGCAGCTGTGCAACCTTCAATGTCTTTCACACTACTACTTTGCTATTCTCCTTCCACTGGCTTCCTGTGAGGGTCAGATTGAAAACACCCATGCTTGTCTACAAAGCCAAAAATGGACCACCTAAATATAAAGCACTTGTCACACCATGCTTTGCACCACATTCCTGCTGATTCTCCAGCACCACTCAAATGAACCCTCCCCTCCATCTCTCATGGTACAAGGAAGACATGCGTCAAGTCTCCTGGCACCTAGGTGTATGAATGAGCTTCCCAAACAGCTGACTGTCACGGACTGTCTTCAAACAAAAACCTACCTCTTCACTTAAATTAGCACTTTGTTTAAAAAAAAAAAAGTCGTGGTCTTGTGTCGTTGTTCATTTATATATTTTTTGGATGATGCCTGCTATCAGACACAGGTGTGACAATGAAGGCCTAATTGGGTGTGTGGTAAATTGATAGTAATTAGAATTCATTTATAACCGGTCAGTGTAGAGGTCTTTCACGTACTCACTCACACCCACTGCCAGCTCCACTGTTTGTCATGGCTGACTTCTACTCATTAGATTGCTCTGGAAACAATGTGGACTGACAGCAAACCATTATCATTAGCCACTGAGCAAATCACACACACTGCAGTAAGTGATGCTCTGTGTCAGTGCCTTAGGGTGTTTAATTCTTTGATTCAATCTGAAGAGAAAAAGCTTGTGTAAATTCCATGCCCCTTGGAGGAAAAGTAAAGAAAACTGAAATACAGAAAATCTAGGATGAACATGATTTGATTAAGTGTATACAATAAGTAAATATTCAATTTTTTTGTATGAATATACATATATGTTTTTGTTAGATAATTATCATTTATGGAGCAAGATGCTAGAGTATATAATTAGAGGCACAAGCTTTGCTAATAAAGTATGTACACTCTTTATGAGATTTGTTTGTTTCCCCACACACAATGCATTATCTCTACCTGAATAGAATACTTATAGGACAGAAATATGTAGAAAACAACTGAAGTTGTGCATTTTGACTGTATTACTAATGAATGTTTACACTTACAAACTTGCGTGCACTAAAAGTAAGCATGTTATGGGAGAATAATTAGGATGAAATAACATATAAATGTGCATGCTGTTCGTTCTTTCTAGCTGTGAAAAGAATACAAAGTGACTCCCAGAGCAGTCAAACCAAAAATAAACATTACCACACGCACATATATTTGCACGTCCAATATGGAAGCAATTAAAAGCTGTGAGATGTGTTGAAAACCTGCCCAAAATACAATATGAACACGAACTAAAGGATTGCATTTTCTGTATATAAGGTACAGTATGTGTGAAAAAACCTGCTCACAGTCTCTGTTTATATGCTGTTGGCATCGGAGGTGTGAAAGTGCAGTGAATATCTAATACGAAATCAACTTTGATAATACTAATTCATTTTGAGAGACTGAGGCATAGATCTTTAATTCTCATAACTGAAATCTAGTGAAGAGTATAATTTTGTCTTCATCTGAAGGAAATGGACTCCTGCAAGTATAATATAATACATGTTTTTCAGTTGTATTACATTCTGGGTGATAAATTGGTCAATTTGACTATTTCATCCATTAAAAGAATTATTTATTTATTTGCACTTTTAGGTAGAAATGCAACTCCACACAACATGTGGTTGTTTACTCATTTGAAAGACACAATCTTCTGAAGATCAAGTTAGTAAAATAGCTTAGGCACTTTTATACATATGGTGGTGCGGTGGTTAGCACTGTCGCCTCACAACAAGAAGGTCCTGAGTTCGATCCCCGGGTCACCCCGCGTGCCTTTCTGTGCGGAGTTTGCATGTTCTCCCCGTGCATGCGTGGGTTTCCTCCGGGTTCTCCGGTTTCCTCCCAC
>JAQQZX010000019.1:12297591-12311048 GCA_030068355.1 Notoglanidium maculatum | reverse complement strand
ATAAAGAGTACAAATAGAATAGTCTATCATATTTCAAGCATAATGTTTCATTTCAAAATGCAGCATAGTTCCTTTTAGAGCTATTGAAATTTGCTGTATTTGTACAATATGTTGCTAGTGTGATTGTTGCCTGAGAGAGGTATTCATGAACGAATGCATTTTGCATCTATGCAAAGTTATGTGCTGTTTAGTTCACAGACTCTACTGATATGGTGAACATGTTAAGTGTTTTGAAAAAGTAGACATGGTATTGAGGCAAGTGTGGAATAAAAGGGTTTATTTTATTAAAATGCAACAGTTTGTGGAAGAAACTCATGCCTTTCGATCAGAATCGATTTAAACATTGTTCTCTGTTCCAGGTGACTCTTCCACTATTTTACTATTAGCATGTTGTAAATTATGGGCATCTTCTTGCTCAGTGAGATCATGGATTTCATGATTGTGAGCCTCCTTTTAGCCATTATGATGGCAGCAGATTGAAGTGTGTGTGCTCTCTGAATCCCCCCTCTGCCATATTCGCAACTTCCATTTTGAAGTACAAGGTCAGAGTGTAGAGACTTTTTAAAAACATCAAATTAGTCATCTTCATTTTTACACATAATAATATTTCTAATGTGTAACGGTATTTCAGAGACATTGGAACCTGAACAGGGTCCATTTTCACCTGAAACAGTTTTAAATAATCTTACAAGGTTATTTAATGAAATTTACAAGCACACTAATGTACGCTCGGAGAGAAGCCTATTTTTAATATATTATCATATTTAAGTATACAGTATTTGAATACAAGCACACTAGTGTACTTTTTACATGCCAGCATCTATTAAAATAGTTGAAGAGACATACACGAGGTTCCATACAAACTATTATTTTCACTTTGAACATATACTAAAACAACCCCATTTCCAAAAAGTTGAGACACTGTGTAAATATAAATCAAAACTGAATGTGATGATTTGCAAATCATGTAAACCATTCTTTAAGTGAAAATGGAACAAAAACAGCATATCGAACCTGAGAAATTTGATTGTTTTATGAAATAAATATGCTCATTTTAAATTTGCTGCCAGCAATACGTGTCAAAACAGTTGGTACACAATACTGCAAAAGTTGACATTATAATAGTTATTGTTTTTCCTTGATTTTACTGTTCAGCTTTTCCCTTGAAAATAACATGACACTATATATTAACTAGTGATCGACCGTCAGGAACAATGTTTTAGTATTAGTGATCAGGATATATATTTATTTTGAATTCTGCTCACTTCTTTTTTTGTCGCGTTCTATAACTTCGAAGGAATTTTTCAGAGAAACCTTTGTGGTGACGTTCACACAAGAAAGTTTCATTTAGAGAATCCATTAAGCAAAGAAGATTTCCTCTTGTCCTGTCTTTTTTCATTCAAGGTACAGTGCTAAAATACAGAAATAAGGCTGGAAGCTTGGTTATTTGTTTCTGTCCTTGAATACTGTTTGCATTGCTCTTTCCCTAGAAAATTATTCAGAGTAGTCTGTCTTGGGTTTGCATTTATTTGTATATTGCTTTTTTTAAGCAATGCCACAGGTCTGTTCAGAACAGAGCTCAAACACATCACAGCGAAAGATGAAGGCTGTTCACGATGTCCTCCTTTTTGCGGTTTTAACAGGAGCAGCTACTTGCTTCTTCGATAGAGCATACACTTGTGTGAACCAATATATGGCCTGGACTGATGCTCAGGCATACTGCAGACAAAACTATGTAGACCTGTGGACCGTTCCCGGGAAAATGAACTTTTCAAGCTGTCTATCCGAACAATGCTGGATCGGACTTAGCAAGGAACCGCAGCAGACTGCCTTTACTAGATGGTCTGACGGAAGCAGATTAGCATTCACTTCATGGCAAATTGGTGAACCAAGTGGATTGAGCACTAACCATTGTGTGACTATAATGAGTTATTATTGGTCTAGTTATAAATGTACAGTACCATTGACCTTCGTCTGCTACAAATGGAGGCCTCAGATAATCGTGGTGCAGGAAATGATGAACTGGGGAGATGCACTGGTCTACTGCAGAACGCATTACACTGATCTGATAAGTGTGACCAACAACCTAGATCTTTTTGCGGTCAATATGACGAGCATAGAAAGTCAAACACCAACTGTATGGACAGGAGTGCGCTTCATGGATGGCCAATGGTTCTGTTCGAACGAGCAACCTATGAATAACCACACTTCACTGCCCTCATGCCCCATGAGACCTTACCATTGTGTAGCCCTAAAATCTGGAGCTGCCACCCTGGAGAACAGGGACTGCAACGAGCAAATGAATTTCCTTTGCTACGAAATGTAAGTAACTAAACTAAGGGCGTCTTTCTTATTACTGTAAATGATAAATGATAAATGCGACAAAATATTGATATGCTCTTAAGTGAAGTTTTTAATTTCTCAAAAGGTAAAGAAGTTCACTGCAATGAAATCCAGGAGAAGATGGAGAAGAAAATAAGAGATATGGGAATCAGTCAACATGGCTGTGGTATACAGAACCTACACTGAAAAAAATGAAATATGTAGTCAGTCAGAATTTTTCTTCTTCAATGTGTTGCCTGCGTTTTTGATCTTTTTCTGATTTGCTCTCACATGCCACTGTAGCGTTCTCTGAACCATTAACCAGAAGATCCCACTGTAGTAAAGTTTACAGTATAGTAAAACTACTCTGATTTATTCTTAAAAACTTATCACAACAGGCAGATTGTCATTACATGGTTAATAGTTTGCATCATGTCTAATAGTCTAGGTCCCAAAACATGCAACAAAATGATAAGGATGTAAATAATAACAGATGATGGTGAATGCATTTTCCATACAAATCCCCTATTTTGACTTTATTATTGGTCTTACATGACTTTTTTTGAAAATAGTCCAGTTTAAGCCTTTGATTAAACTAGTCATGTCTTTAAATTCTATTCTTGTAGAATGTTCCAATTAAAAAATAAGGGATATTTGCTTCATTACATTTCATACCAGTAATATAGTGTGATTCTCCAAGCGATATATTTATATACTATATATTTTATGTCCTTCACAACGTAGTTATTGCTCTTCTGTCATAGTAATGGTAGTCCGTCTTATTAAAAATGTACTTTGTAATCAACATGATAATATGTATTTATGAAATAAAGATCCTGAATAATATTCTTCATTACCGTTCATGCTCTTATTCTTATCGACATGCTTAGAAACATCCTCTGTTTCATGTTTCTGAGACCTACTGCACTTGAAGGGTCAAATTGGTTATAATTCAAAAGAAATTAAGGTAGTACATAAGGAATACACCAGGAAATTGCTCACAGCTCCAGGCTCCGTAATCTCATTATAAAACTTGCTCTTACTTAACGTAGTTACATAAATGCAGACTGTACAACAGCTTACGTTCAAGGTTTTGAATTTCCATTCTGTATCCGAAGGAAATTGAGTGTCTGTATTTGAAGGAAATTGTTCATGCTTCTAATGTTGAAAGTGTTAGTCCTGTTGAAAAATGTGCTCACAATTGTGCAAAAACAAAACAGATTTTATATTTTTGGTTTGTTAATGGAACAAAGCATTCATTACCCTGATTTTATTGCAGTAATTCATTATCGTGAAAGAAAAGCTATCATACGGTTTACACTTTTCTTTTTTTGGGCTAATAAAAAAAGATTACGCAGACCTACTACAAAGTTTCAAATCTTGTACAAATCATTTTAATATGATTTATAACCATTCATCCTTTCATGAGGAACATTAGACTAGTGAAAAGTGAAATTTTTCTTGAGAAGGACCATTCATTCAGAGCCACTTCCAACAATATATTTGTTATAATGACAATATTTCCTCTTAAACGTCTTGCCACTTGGGAGCAATACTGAAAATTTGGATATATATAGAATATATAGAATATTAACTAGTTAATTTTGCTAACTTGTTCACATGAAATAAAATGAATGCTAACTACAACTTTTGCTTTAACCTCAGCCATTCATAAGTTCGTTTGCAAACCAAGGTTGAAAGAAAGGCAACGTTGATGAAACTCACTTACACTAAAAAAAAAAACAGCTTGTGTATTGACTTAATTTAGATTTTTTTAAAATATGCTAAATTATTATTTTTCTTATTATTGCATTATTTTTTATTGTAGCAAAAAATAAGCAAATAAATAAATAAATCTTTATCCAATTTATGCACCAGTATCCACCTGATCCTCCTCTGCTCCGTACGGCGTTGAGACTTTGAACAGTGGCGATTCAGAAAATGAATGAATCTCTTCAGAGTAATGTTTCAGCCCCTAGCTCAGTGAAAACAGCCTTCCTTATGGGTGTTGTTATCAGGTTGGTGGTGCCAGTGGCCTCTTACCCTCTACAGCAGCTGTTCATCCCAGTGTAATTTCTCACTGTCAGAGTTTCTACCCTGCTGAAGTTCTCTCCTTTAGTCCACTCCAAACTCTTTAACTGCGCAATCTCACATGCAGGATTGAACAAGCTCGAGCTTTAAAATGCGCTGCAACACAGACTAACCAAACTGGAGCACACAATTAAGATTAACGAGGTATACTCATCCTAGCTTTACTTTAAAAAAAAAATAAATAAAAATAATAATAATATTCCAGTTAAAAGTTCAAGTTCAAGTGGCTTTTATTGTCATTTCAACCGTATACAGGTGATACAGTACATAGTGAAACGAGACAACGTTCCTCCAGGACCAAGGCGCTACATATAAGACAACACAGAATTACAAAAGTGCACGTGTGCAACATAAGACAACATAAAGTGCATGTGTGCAAACAGTAAAGCCCACTAGTGTGTAATAGAAAATCCAGGTGTCACCACCAAAGCAACACACACTCAGTGTGTGCGAGCAGAGCCACCTGCTGCTCCTCTTAATGAATTTCACTGGAATGCATGCATCTGTGCACTTGAATACTTGCTTACTATTACACTTGAACCTGCATACTTGTACATGTTCCAGGACGCACGAATGCAAATATGTAAGTATTGTGAGGTACAAGTATGCACGTACACAATTATGCAAGTGTAGAAAAGTAGGAAAGTATTCAAACAATCAATCAATCAATTAGGCATATAAGTATGTAAGTAGACAAGTGTGTATGTAGGTATTCAAGTAGTGAAACATACAGGTATGTAAGTATTGTGAGGAAGCATGCAAGTGTACAACCATGCACAATTATGCAAGTGTAGCAAAGTAAGCAATCAAACAATCAATCAATTAGGTATACAAGTATGTAAGTATACAAATGTGTATGTAGGTATTCAAGTAGTGAATGTATGCATATAGTATGCAAATACACAAGTGCACAAGAATACCAGTATGCAAGTACAGTACGTCAACATGTATGTTCACAGTGCGTAAGTATGTAAGCATGCCAGCATTCAACTCTGCCAGTATCTAATTATTCAGGTATGCAAGTATGCATACAAATATTCAAATATATGTGATCATGTGCAAATATGCATGTGTATCAGCATGCAAATTAATAAGTATGCCAATGACTAAGTATGCAAGTATGAAATCCTGCAAGCCCCTACATAACGACCTTTCCTGTATAAATTCACATATTTCCCTTACATTTCTAGTTCTTCCCGTATAAATAGTCATATCATTTCCTCTAACGTGTTGCTTCTTCCTGTATAAATAAATCCTGTGTAAATGTTTGCCCACTATTTCCAGGTGTTTAATGCATAAATTGATTTATCCCTGCATTTCTGGTGCTTCCTGAACAAAGCAATGTATTGCCCTAAATGATTGGTTCTTCATGTATAAACTGACATATATTTCCTTGAAATGTTTTTTATTCTTTTTCATATGTATCGATTTGCTTCCTCTACATTTCTATTGTATACATTGGCATAATTTCCCTTTCATTTCTGGTGCTTTCTGTATAAATCAACACATTTCCTTTACATTTCTGGTGCTTTCTGAATAAATCAACACATTTCCCTTACCTTTCTGGTACTTCCTGTATAAATTAACACAAATCTCCCACAAAATTTTGGTCCTTTGTGTATAAAACAACGTGCATCCCCTACTTTTCAGGTGCTTCCTGTATAAATTAATGCTTTATAAATTAATCAGTGCTACTACATTCCTTACAGAAATAATGATGTATTAAAAGTGAATATTATACAAATCTGTGCCGAATCCAACCATCATTTATACCTCTATCCCAAGTTAGGCTGATAAAAGTGTGTATTTTCCTCCAGGCCAACCACTCTCATCCTTCTGTGTGGTTATAAATAAAACGCGAGGCATAAATATGAAATTTAAAACCAGCAGCTGTTGCAGACTAATAGCTTTTCTGTTACTCTGCTCGTACATTTCAAACAGAGAAGGATTTTTCCAGTGTGCGATTCTCATAACATTGCCTGAATTTTCATTTCTAATGGTATGTCCCTAAGTCTTGCATCAATCTCAGATGTTCTTGTAGGAAACAAATAGTCCTTAGGCTCAGAGACGCAGTCCTCTACTTTTCCTCGACGTTGTTCTCAGTCAACTGAAACAGTGCTATTTGCCATAATGGCCCTGAAAAAATTTCATCTCAATTTTTTTTTATAGAGTGAGCAATGTGATATTAGTCTGTCATATCATACCGCTTTCATTACAATACATTACATTACATTACAGGCCACTAGTTTGTCAAAGGCACCATCTAATCCAAGCACTTTTCCAGAAAGGGTTTAAGCAGTCATTCACAGTGAATTGCTGTGTCCTTGAAGTATAATTCCACGTCTTTATCTCCACACACAGACACACACACACACACACACACACACGCAGAGATATATATAGAGAGAGAGATAGAGAGAAATGTGGATTTATCTTTTAAAAAATCCAGTTAAATAACAAAATCTCTCAACAAGCACAAGAAATATTTCTGCAACAAAACCACATGTCACACTAAAAGTGTTGTTTCCTTGTTTCCTTGTTTCGTGTTGCTCCAATAGCAAACATGACCTGGCTTTCAATATTTATCATAGCATTTACCATAACATTTACAATGCTGTTTACCATTTTGACCCCTTCCTACTGTAATACAGGAGACACCAGTGTTCAGAAATCAAAAAAAAAAAAAAAAAAGACTTCAGAATATTATAAATTAAAAAAATATTTGTTCTAGGTAGAGGTTACTTTCTGTTCCTGCTGCCTTTAACTAGGTTTCTGTTTATAGGAGTTTATTTCCGTTGCCTTCTCAAAATAAATCTCATTGAAAATTCCACACCCTGATTTAAACATCGGATCCAAAATTGTCTTGCATTGCCACTAATCTATGATATATTTTTTAGGCTTACATGTTCTTTATTGCTGTTTTGAGTAAGTGTGTGTGTTTTCCAGGAGCACAGGTGATGAATTGAAAGCATGATTTAATGATAAGCCTCAGTAGTTGGAAGTAAAAAAGTGTTTAGGATGTCTTTTGTATGCAGTAGCTTTACAATTTTCCTTCACTAGAACAAATCTGTTGCAGCATGACAATGTCCCTGTGCACAAACTGAGGTCCATGAAGACATGGTTTGCCAAGGTTGGAGTGGAAGTGCACAGAACCCTGACCCCAACCTACTGAACAACATTGGGATGAAGGGGAATGCTGACTGCACCCCAGACCGTCTGACCCTACATCAGTGCCTGACCTCACTAAACTGTGGCTGAATTGGCACAAATCCCCACAACCCCATTTCAAAATCAAGCAAAAAGCCTTTCCAGAAGTGTGGAGGTTTTATAAAAGTAAAGGGGACTAAATCTGGATGTTCAAAAGCACATATGGGTGCGATGGTCATGTGTCCACATACTTTTGGCCTTATATTGTATTTGATACTCTCTCTTTTCCCCTTTGTCTTTCTCCCTCTTTTTTTTATCTACATATGATCCCTGCATAACAGCGAGTTGTTGCATTAGTAATTCAATCCTGTCTGTAAAGCCTTTAGTGGCTAACAAGAGGGACAATAAATCTGCAAATTTACAAAGAAAAAATGTAAAAGAATGTATAAAGAATGAGCTACTGAATTAATCTGCCAATTCAGCCATCTATCCATTCATCTAGCAATCCATCCATGTACCCGTCCCTTCATCTATACATCCATGCATCCGTCAAACCATGAGCCACTCTATCCACCCATCCTTTCATCTATGAGCCAATCCATCCATCCATCCATCCATCCATCCATCAATCCTACCACCAATTAATCCTTCCATCTGTTCCTATCCCAGGGTCATTGGGCACAAGGGGGGAATACACAATGAATGGGACGCCGGTCTATCACAGGGCATCATGCACACAAATATTCACACAGTCATTCAGACAGAGAGATAATTTAAAATAGCTAATTCAACTAATGGCATGCTTTCAGTTGGTGAGAGGAAACTGGAGAACCTAGAGGAGACCAACTTGGGCATGGTGAGAGCAAAAAAACATACAATTTATTTATTGTGTGAGGATGAAAGCATAGGTGAAATGATTTTGGAGGGTTTGTAACCAGAAGGATAGAAATAACAGGAATAATACATTCCAATTCATCTGTCACAGGGGTTGAGGTCTGGACTCAAGACCCTTCCACTCCAATCTTTGCAAACCGTATCTTTATGGACTTTGCTTTGTTCACAGGGACATTGTCATGCTGGAACATGTTCAGGCCTCTTGGTTCCAGTGAAGGGAAATCTTAATGCTAATTGAATTGCGTCCTTCCAACTTTGTAGCAACAATCAGGGGAAGCCACATTTGACTGTTATGGTCATATGTCCACAAACGTTTGACCATATAGTGTATATCTTCTTCTTCTTTTACGTCTTTATTTAAGTGGGTTCAATGTGGACAGTCAATCACAGGGCTAACATGACATACAGAGACAGACTGACTAATGAAAGTGAAAATAGGAACTCATGTTTCGCTCTGGAATGTTCCACAACACTAAATCTAACTACAAACCATTAAAATGCTTGATGTTTTGTACATTAATAAATTAAGCATTTTATGTAATTATTGGCAAATAACACTCCAAACTGTTCTGTAAAATAATACACTTTGTGGGTTCGTGCGTCGTTCCACGACATGCGTTAATTTCGTATAACAGCATGGCCTGTCTTGCGTTTTCCTCACTTACATATTTTTTTCAGTCTAATAAGTATAATTTCTCAGTAGCCTACTTCATCCCAATGTCCCCAATTTGTTAGCTTATGCGGTGTTGTCATTATTCCTATAAATACTCATATAATTCCCATTTTACTTTTAGGTAGCCTTTTCTATGGTCAATGGCCTTTTCTTAGTAGCTTAGTGTGCTAACAAATTAGCAGCAGAGTCACCAAACACACCTGCATATTTCAATATGAACATGTTTTAAGTGTTTAAGTACAGAAACATTATTATAATGACAAATTTGTTATGAAACACAGGAATTATTATTATGTATATACATTTTACACGACTGGAACAATATCACTCCAGTCCCATCTGAACCAAGTCAATGAGACAAGTGAGTGAAGCGGTGTTCCGTGGACTGTACCACTACTGACTTCCCCCCCTGCTGCTTCTTTAACTGTGTGGTGGACTGTACTAATCCAAGTAGAGAAAAGGGGTCGGGGGGGGGAGATGCTGCTCTTATAAGCCTGCATCTGTGAGGAGAGATGCGAGTCGGTGGAAGTTTCAGAGCCGGACAGAAAGCTGATACACCGCTATGGCTTGAGCTCTGGCGTTAAATTCTCACGTTAAAAAAACAAAACCAAAAAAAAAAAAAAGCAGTAAGACGGAGAGAGGCTGTGCGCGAGCCGAAGCGCGAGCTTTTTCTTTTCTTTTCCGTGACGCAAAATTTCCGAGCGGAGACTCAGGATCAGCACCAGCACTTCAGCAGTGTGTGTGTGTGTGTGTGTGTGTGAGAGAGAGAGAGAGCAGGACTGTAGGAGTGTGTTGGAGGAGGATGGAGAGGAAGCTCAGGATGGTGCGCTCGGGATGCAACTGGCTCTTCTGGATCCTCAGCATCAGCATCAGCATCAGTTATCATGCTGCTTCTCCATCCACCCGTAAGTTCCACTTGATGCCTTTAGAGCTTCTGTGGCTTCATGTCAAGTGTGTGTGGCCTTTTTGGAACAGGACCCAGGCTGCCAGTTCATGAGAACCTGACTTTTTTTCTATTGATTTTGACATTTTTTTTTTTTTTTTTTATCAAATTTCTTTCCAGTTTCCATTTCACCTCTCCGTCTCGGCTCTTATCGTTTTACTCTGTATTGCCAAGCTGCATCATTAACCACATTCACAAACTACACTGCTCAGAAGAACATCTTTCTTTGTGTGGTTATGGAGTACAGGAAATGTATTTATTTTTTAAACAACCAGTGTTTGGATACTCCTTGATATGCAGATTTCATAACTCATGACACACTGTCATTGAGAAAAAAAAAAGGTGCAGTGTTGCTGACTAGTGCAAAACTGATATGTCCGATTCACCATCTGAGATTGAGTAAATTTGTTCTCTCGTGTGATGTTAATGATCATTTTGTTATCTTCCCCATCATATTTTTCTCACTGTTGCGTCTCGGAAAGAATGAAATCCGAGGAATTTCTTGTTTCTTTGTCAGCAGGCAGGATGAGCATCTAAATGTGTATGCGTATAGTTACATATCACTTACTCCTAGTCTGATTTGAGTACAGCTCAGTGCTAATCACCTTCATACACTTTCTTTTAAGTGAAGCATTTCACTTAGAACGCTCTCTGTCGTTCTCCCCGTATTTACACTAGAAGTGCTATTTTTGAAGCGCCCAGATTAATTCATCTAATTATGGGGAGTAAATTGGCTAGTCACTCGTCTTAGCAAAACTAATCGAACACAAGGACAGGGTGTAATCACACCATTAGTTTTTGTTCGGGTGCACACAATAGGAGGCACGTGAAAGTGGTTATACTACTACTTTGCGTTTTAGACAAGCCACTTTGTAAAGAGCATAATCAACGACAGGGTGGTGATGCAGCCTGACTCGACGCATAGTTACCATTAAAACCTTGAAAGTGATTTTCTTAAAACAATACAGTTTTTCATGTCCTAATTAATGACATAACATACTTTTCTCCACTTGCAGCTACATTTAATGTTGTGGAACATCAATGAAAAAGTTAGTTTCTGTTACCGCTTGTGTTATAGCAGTCATTTATTTTAAGTTAAGGAGACAAAAAAAAAAAGACGGATTGTGATTTTCAATCTTTCCCGATGAAGCACTGTCACTGGAGACTCCTTCCATAAATGTTAAATAAATGTCTCCTTACTCAAACTTTACCATATCCACTAAATATATACAGTATAGATTTTTCATTGTTAAACCATAAAACATTGTTTAATGGCTCATTATGAGCCTTGGATTATGCGACGCATCCAATTGTTGAAATTGTTACTGTAGAAATGAATAAAAAATAAAAAGTGTGTAATTGTATGCGGTGGTGATTTCTGTGAGGAGATATTTATTTATTTATTTAGCAAACTTGGAAAGAGTCAGAAAATTGTATCAGTCAGAATTTTATCAGTTTTATCGGTCAGAGATTTTCTGAAATGGAAAAATCTTTAAGTCCAGTTTCAGGGAAACACGACTCACTGATTCTTATGTTTTCAAGGCGGTTTGTTTGCTTGTTTTGCTCGTTCTTCTAGCTATAAGCAGGACTGTGTAAAATGTACCAAACTGATTTCCATGAAACTTGATGGAAGGGTGTAACTTGGTAGGAAGAACCCATTAAATCTAGTAGCGGATCTGTGTCACGGGACGGAGTTTCCATTCCACTAATGTTGCGAGATACGGCAGTGGCCTTGGTGGAAGTCTGAGCTCAACGATGCCATACATCTTAAAATCCAGTAGACGGCAGAAAAATTCAGTAGTGACGAAACATAGCCAATGTAGAAATTAGAAATATATCCAGACATGTAAAGTGGTCACGGTTGCAGGTTTGCATTTCATATAGAAGAGTTGACAACTCCTCTTGGCGGAGGTCTGAGCTCTTCGAGTGTCCTTCAAGTTTTTTTTAATTATTCTTAATGTAAAGAGCGAGATATAATCATATCTGATATTTCCAGCAGATAGTATGTAATTAATCTGAAATGAGAGTGTTGTGAATGAAAGAACGGTTAAGAACGGATTAAACGCTGCAAAAAATAAAAGACAGAAATTCCTCCATACTGTTTTGACATGATGGATTGACATGTCGGAAAAAAAGGAGGACAGTCAGCAGATCCCTCTGAGAAACCTGCTGAACAAATCAGTCACTTCATTTGCGCTTGTCAGAGACGATGCGGTTTATTCGAAACAAATTAATAACTCTGTAATGAACAAGCTGAAGAATCATCATGTAGTCTGTATTTATCCTGTAACCTATTTTTACTCTTAGGTTCTGATGCTAAGGAATAAAACAACAACAACAACAACAACCAACAGAATGATCAAACATGATTATCGTTAAAATGACATTATTGAACGGTAATGCAGATCCGGGCTAGCCAGCTTTTGTTTACTTTGCTGGAGGCGCCATTACTTTACCTTGACTCAGTAATAATCTGATGATATTTGAATACAGTACACATCAGTTCAACTTCATCTTATTTCTTATCAAATTTTTTTATTACAACTTTTCCTATAGAAAAGCCTGAAGGATGTTTTTTTTTTAGAGATTTATATTCGTCGTGGGTTACAGATACAGTATGCGAGTATTTATTATGTTGCAGTAAAACCTAGGACAGTGACAGCTATCTGCATATTATCAAGTGAACTGTGTTGGATTAGTGCATCATGATGATCATTAGGATCGGCCTTGAGTAAATCCTGAGCTGGGGCCTTGTTTATTATTGGAATCCTGAGCAAATCCTTATTTATTAGGGAAAACCAAGATTCCTTGTCATGATCAATAAACTGAAGCACATCGAAAAAAAATCGAAAAAGCGGAATAAACATGCAGTTTATTTATTATTAAGTAAATGAGACTTAGAAAAGCACATACAGGACGAAGAACCGGACACAAAAGGGAATAATAGGTTGCCGGACACAATCGAGTCGATATATAAATGATGGAATGATGGAATGGGGTAGACAGGACCAGGAAGAAAAACCAAAACACAGGCCACCATGAGCAATATGTTTATTGTGACTGATGATGAATGGAACGAAAGTCCTGTAGGTTTGAGCTGAAAGTATCACTTATTGCTGGTGTTATTTGTTGTTTTTTAAAAAATATTAATTCAAATGAATTAAAATCCACCTCACATAGACACATATGCCTAGACGTCTTAGCTCCGCATCCATTCCAGTGGCACCAGGTCTAAATGGCTTCCACTCCAGGACAAATTAATCATAAAGTTGATTTTAGTCCCTGCATCCATCCATCCATCCATCCATAGCGCTTTATTCGTCTGGGTCGCGGGGAAGCTGGAGCCAATCTCAGCATCTTCGGGCGAGAGGCGGGGTACACCCTGGG
>JAQQZX010000019.1:12217921-12241007 GCA_030068355.1 Notoglanidium maculatum | reverse complement strand
GATGCTGGGATTGGCTCCAGCTTCCCCGCGACCCAGACGGATAAAGCGCTATAGATAATGGATGGATGGATGGATAATAGGTGTTGATGCCATTGCTACATATTCATTTCCAAGAACTGACATTCCACTGAGATCTTTGACTGATATCCAGTCCTACGTGGTATCGATAATCAAGCGTGACCGGTTGATGAATCACAGGATTATGGGGGAAAATGTAAGGTTTTGGTTTTCACTTGGCTATGTTTATTCTGTGCTTTGCCAGTCCAGTTGTGGTGCGTTCAAGGTCAGGGAAGTTTCATGGGAGGCAATGAAGCAAAACATATATTAGTTTACCCAGGGCTCCATCACATATTGATTCACTGGTATAACTGAAACTGTTTCCCCCTTTAATAAATGGAGCCCTCCGGCCCTTGGCTAGACTTTGTTCTTTGGTGGTAAATATTTGGTTCTTTGAAAATCAGAGCGGCCTCACAGCCCAGGTAATTTCCTGAACCTATAGAGAATAGCTATGCTGCATTATTATCAGGAAAAAAAAAGGAAAAAGTTTACCACCGGAGCATAGCCTGGAGTGATCTTCTATACTGTAATTCTTTTCAGGTTTGATATACAGTTTTCTGCAGAAAGTTAAATATGCAGACTCTTGCGCATTGTTGCTGAACTGACACTGATGGTGCAATTGGTTTTGGTTATGCGCTCACTCTTTCAGGTTTTGATGTGTTCAAGGCTGGTGATGTTTCCAGGGAAGTGATACATATTAGTTTACCCAGTGCTCTATAGCATATTGATTCCTTCGTATAGCTGAAACCATTTCCCCTCTTTATTAAACAAAGCCCTGAAGCATTTGGCTTTATACTTTGGTGTTTGATACACACTTATCCGCTGAAAGTTAAATGTGTTACACTAGTCCTCTTGTGCTTTTATTCTGCTGAGGTGACTCAAAGTGACATTTTGAATGCACTGGATGACTTAATATCACCACTTTCCCAGCCTGTTGGAGGTCGAATCTAATAAGAGTATGAATAAAAAGTATATGCAGTGAGGGAGAAGACTTTTGAGAAGAATTTTGTAAGATACTTGGTCGAATTGTACACAAATGCTTACGTTTTGCACGCTACTTTACTCCATTAATATTAACTCCAGGTTAAGTCAATGCATGTTTTGTCTTTGTGTGTGTGTGTGTGTGTGTGTGTGGGTGTGTGTGTGTTTATTTCTTCAGAAAGCTCAAATGTGCAAGCGACCAACTTTACATTTCTCTTCTGAATGTAGATTTTTGAAGTTGCTTTTTAAAGAAATACGTTTTGTTTTCTTGAATACAGCGGTAGTGACATGTGACTGATTTTTCCATGCCTTCACACATATTGGACAAAACTGCACTCTGGTTGATCTCCATTTCAAATTTTGGAGATTTTATATACTGTATATTTGTATGTATTTACGATGTTTATTTCGAAAAGTAATCCGCATCGACAGCTTGTTACTGGAGATGTTCTGAGCTCACTAAAGACCATTATGTATACAGCGTCACGTGCTAACTGACTGATTTCTCTTCACTTTGACACCTTTGCTAGCTCAATGCTGTTACATCGACAGTTTGGCAGGCTGGCTGTTAACAAGCTCACACATCTTTTTCTCCAGTTTTCCCATTTCAGTGCCTCTCTCTCAGACAAGTCTCGAAGGAACCTGGTTTCCAAACACATTAACACTTTAAATTTGCTCTGTTTCATTTTTATCCGGTTTCGAAAGTGGATAAGATCGACACCGGGGAATAACAATTTTTCAACAACTGAGAAACCGTTTGAGAGGTGGTTTGATTTTAATAATGTAATGATGTACCAGAATGAAGATCCAGTAAGATAGATCCATCTGGAATGTTATTATATTGCACTACACTGCATTAACAATGCATTTCCAGATCTCTCAGTCCCTGAGAAATATTCCTTATTCCGACTCAGTCTGGATATCTTAAAAGAAAAGGAACCCAGGTTACATTTCTCTTGGTGTGTAAGTAATACCGTAACTCACCCAAGAGTTGCTAGTGTGCCGTCCAGGACACGGGACCAAGGAGTAAGGAGACTGGATCGCTCTGTAGATTCTTTATTTATTTGCATACTTTGAATATCATTAGCTCAGTTTTTCACCAGCAGAAGTAGAACTTCACGTCTACGCCAGGTCAATCTAAAGATTAGATCAGGCTTGTTTAGGTACACAGCAGAGAGAGTTTTTTATTCACACCGATCAGTATCTGTTTTTGGGAAAACTGATCGTTTTTGTAAATCAGCAGCTGCCAAGATATTTTTCTTTTAATGTAACATTTTCCAGTGCTGAGGATACATGAAATAACCTTGTGTATTCCATTTCCTGCCTTTGAGGTGTGTGTCATCAGTTGCATCATTACCCAGAGGCCCAGAGTTTCCTTTGTGTTCTTTTACCACAAAGGAACACTATGCATCATGGTTGCGTTTCTGTTCAATGTGCAAAAGGAAATGGAATCACAAATTGAACTGTTATTTTGTGTGTGTGTGTGTGTGTGTGTTTGCGACCACAGTACAGCCTTTAATGTTGGCTTTATCGTGGCTCGTCGAAATGCTTTCGGAGTACACAGGAAGGGTTTCTGATCGACAGACTAGATGTGGAAAGAGATCTAACTTCGAGTGTTCTTTCGAACTGACGATGCCCGGTTCACTACCTTGGGTCACAGAGAACGGAATCCATGCAGGGAATTACAAACAAATAAGTCGCAAAGCCTTGAAAAGAAGCGTTTGGTTTGAAAAAAAAAGAAAAAGGAATACGTGTTTATGATGGGCTTCAAAGATGATGCACTGTATTATTCCTTTCCAGCTTCTGTGACAAACGACATCACAATTATTCAAAAATATAATAGTCACTCAATAACGTTCTTTATTTAAGATAAGACTGTTCAATTCCCAGTTCTGACAGAATTTGTTTTCTTGGGCTGGTAAACACTAATGCCTACCATGAGCTGATCTGGGGTCTGTTCCAGAAAGCCGAGTATGTAAGTGGAAATCCCAAAGTGAATCTCTGAACTTCTTAGAAAGGCGCTGGCGCCGTCACTGTTACACCTTTTCAGGCAACCGATCACATGGGGATCAACCAGGAAAATGGTGGAGAAGTTTGTTCTGGGTGTGTGTGCGAAGGGGTGATGCTAGTCTATCATACGACAGTGGCTAGACTGGTGATCTTTTTGATCATCCTGGTGGTGATGATCCTGAGGTGGAGTTCGTGTGCACTCTGTAGTTTCCGTACTGTCTGCTGTAGATTTCTCTCGTGTTCAACGTTGCTGTTTTCAGTCGTCTGCTTTCCAAAATTGTCTTGCCTTCTGCGTTGGACTGGAATCTTAACGGTTTGTTAGTATTATTTTTTTCCTTACCCATGGGTTAATGGATTGCATGGCAACAAAAGGAACTTGATGTTCCCAGGATTCTTCATTTTACTGAATGAAATTACAGTGTGGAGTGCAATATTGCTATTTTTTTCTTCCTTTTTTACGTGCGTGGTTGCTAAATCTAACCCGTGCACTCAATATCATGAGCAAATCACATTGCAATCTTCGTGCTATTCGCGTTAAGTGTGCATACTGTCATTAATTTCCGGTAAATGGGGTTACACTGTCGACTCGCAAGATTATTTTTTCTGTCCCAGGCAGACTTGAAAGATTGTGTCCAGCCAAATGGCACACGAAACCTACAGAGTTAGAGTGAGATGGATGGATGGATGGATGGATGGAGAGACTGAATACTGTGTATCACTACCAACATCAAACACATTTCTCAACTCTGTCGAGCCAAATGTTGTGAACTCGACTGTGTCCTGTATAGAGAGAGAGTCAGACAGACAGAGAGAGAGACTGATCCTCTATATATTTCCTAAATATCTTTTGTTAGGTGATGGTTGTTATCGGCTCAGGTGTAAATAACACTCACAAATGTTTGCGATTTATCGCTTTTAGCCAGCAAATGAGCTTCGAATGCTTTCAGTCGTGATTGAGATTCAAAAAGCATCTTGTAATTTGCTGCTCATCAACCCGTTGACCTGCCTGACGAAGTCACGAGACTGAGCCAAGCGTTTTTCTCCCGTTAAGCTCCACATCGTACTTGAATGATGCTAAATTAATCTTTAATTATATATTTATAAAAAGAGTACAGTTCTGCTCATGTGAAAATGTCTTTAATAAATTGTACATGTTTCCGGGAAAAAAAACAAGATTAAGCATTGCTTTTGTAACAACAACAAAAAAAATTCAGGTTAGATTTCGTATTTCCGTCGAAGGGAACCTATTTGTCGGATTTGTACTGTATATGTTTGTCCTTGAAATGTATCTCAACCAGAACGTTCTAGAGTTTTAAAATTTCTTTTTAAAGAAATACATTTTGTATTTTCTAGAATACATTTTTTGGGGGATTTTTGTTGGATATTATTCCATATAAACTTGGAATTTGCTTCCTGGTACTGTATTCATACCAGATAAATTAGTGAGAATCAAAATAAGGCTATGTTCAGACTATCAGCCTAAATCTGACTTTTGTTTTTTTTTTTGCATATCTGATCTGAATCTGATCTTCCTGACTGACTTTCCGCAATATATATTGCAAGTAATGAAATCACATACAAATGCGATTTGTGAACAGATTTGTAAAAATCAGATTGTTGGCTGTTCAGACTCGCTACATATGATCCGATTCCAGTTGGATATACACATAAATCGGATTTTGACTGACATTCCGAACGAAGATTCAACATTATTTTCCAGTAACGGTTCCATTTTTAATGCTTTTCGGTGCCTTTTTTTTGCTTTTTGATTTAAAAACTAATTTTATCTGTTTATAGTAATATTTAATGTGAAAAATCGAGAAAACATGTAAGTTTTAGCAGCTATAAACTGTCGTCCACTTACCAGCTTGTCATGTTACTGAGAAACCAGAAAGTATGAAGAGTATCTGCCATATAAATCCCCGTGAAATGAATAATTATGAAAAATGAAAAAAAAAGCAAGTTTAAGAGTGTTGTGGTATAAAGCAACATAAACTTGGGACATAAATATCTTTTCTTTAGCCTGCAGTAGTATTCTAATCATTCGTATCATCATATCATGCTTATTAATATTCTTATCATTATTCTTATTCATATTACAGGTTCAGGGCTGAATGATGGAGAATGGCATGAAGTCCGCTTCATGGCCAAAGAAAACTTCGCCATGCTAACTATCAATGGAGATGAAGCCTCGTCTCTGAAGACCAACACACCCATTCACATCACTACTGGTGGAACGTATCACTTTGGAGGTGGGAGATTAAATAAGTGAGACTCGAGCTTGCTAACAAGCTGCAAACTGGAAATGGGGTGTTAATTTGCCCTGAATTAACACATTAAAGAAGCTGAAGTGAGAAAAGAGTGACATCTTTCTTTGATATTTGGAGCTGAAATGCATAAAAGTCTGCTTTCAAACTCTAGTTCTCCTCCAACTAGACAGATGTTTTATTTCAATATGCAAAAAATAAGAAGTCATTGGAACTTTTGTGTAAAAGTAGTGAAAAGAAAAATAGTGAAGAAATCTACTTAAGACTGGAAAAAATGCGTTAATATTTGAGACTAAACATGAAGTGACTCGATTTGGTTGGCTTGGTTAAACGGTAGAAATCGTCTTAGTGCAATTCGCAGCTAAACGTAGGAGGTAATTCTTGAAGATGGTTTCCATGTTTGGTTTGGTTTCTTTTCAAGTCCTGTCTCTGCCTCTGTTTGTCACTTGATTGTGTTCACCTGTTCTGTGTTAAAGGTCCACTATGTAGGATTCAACCACCTGAACGCCCCTCCCTTACCCCTCCCATTCCGAGTGTGTATTAGAGCGTATAGGACGTCAGGTGCCTATAGCGTACTTCCAAGTACTTACATTCACACTCCCTTGCTTTTTCCATAATAATAAGTATTATCCTGCATTTTTCAAAATTTGGGTTCTCAAACTTGTTAGCCAGCACCAGCAAACACTGATTCCTCTTCATTCTTCTTCCTTGTCTTCCTTTCTTCTTCTTTGTCTTCCTTCCGGTGCTTCCTTCTGGATTCATGCTGCCACTTGTAAAACCGCAAAAGGCGCTCTCTAGAGTTCTGTCCATTCGGGGCTACTGAAGCGGCGCAACATGGCGGCTCCATAGAAGTGGTCCTCGATAATGTTTTATGGATTTCCTGTGTATGAAGTCTTCCTGGGTTTTTTTTGTGGACTTCTGCTACGGACCATGATTATTATAAACGCATAACAATAACAGTAATAATAGTAATAATAATAATAATACCAGAGTAAACTACTTGGGTTTCATAAAGGGAATAGACTAATAGAATAGATTGTATTAGTGTGACAAACAAAAAATACCTAATCAATCAAATAAATAAATAAATAAATAGTCCATAAGCAACAGTGTCATTGTTATATAACCCATTAAGAACATGCATGACTTACGGACCTACAAGATTAAGAGATTTAGGTTCAATCTGACAAGTCAGGATATAAAATCCATTTGCTGTGCGATGCAGGAAGTGATTAATGCCTCCTAACCTCATAGTTATCTGCAGGGGAGAAAAGATGCCATACCTGATTATATGACTTTTAAAACAATTAAATGATGCCAGAGACAAATGAAATGGACTGTTATCTCTACTTATAATTGGAGATTATATTAAAACCCATTAATAAAGTTTATTAATATTGGGTTTGCCATGGCTGGAGTATATTTATACACGGCAGCTCTGGTCCTGCTCAGTCTGAGAGTTTTGGAGGTGGATGATTATTAATGCAATCTGATTATATTTTATTCAAAAGCTTGGTGTTCGCATCCAGTCACATGTTTTTATCAGCCTCATTCATCAAAAAAAGAAATAAATAACCTCCAGTTCCGACAGCACATTTACACACGACAGCCTGTAAAACGCCTCACTATCGCTGTACACACAGCCATAATTATCAATCGATAATCCCCCTTCCATCGCTGTTATTTCAGCTGATATGATATATCTGCACTCTCTAATTTGTTTACAACTGATTTTTTCCTTTCCTGAAAATGGAAAGAGCTCCATTTGTCGTGTAAGGGAATTTACACATGATCAAATAACTCACATTTACAGCTTTCAGATAAATGTAACAGGGTTGCCTGTTCCGCAAGAAATAATCAGCTGCACGAGTTAATCCCTGTTGGAAGTCATTGTGAATTCTGATCACTGTAGTTAATGATTAAAAAAACTTTATTGATAGAATAAATTACAGCGTGCAAAGGAAATTGGCTTGGTAGAGCAGTATAAGAGGTGGAACATAGCAGTAAGCAAGCCGTTGAAGCAAATTGTACTGTTGTACATTCTAAGTAAAATAAACATGATTGAATTATGTGTATAATATTAAAAGAAGCTGAGGTATTGCTTTTATTCCTTTTTATAGAAGTCACAGTCCATCATATCGTTATTTTATGAATTGGACTTATCAAAATTGTGAATGAAAAGTGTGATAATATAGCCAACATCCTATTTTAATCACCAGCTGAATTTTGTTCAATTAAACCAAATTTGCAGTTATTTAATAATTACCTAATTATCAATAATTATTATTGATAATTACAACTAGGAGTGTTCGTGCAGTAATACTATTCGACTCATATCAGATGACTGAGATGTTTATTTCAATGTTTACCTTATTCTCATTCATAGATCAACATACTTTTAATTATTAAAAAAAAATTTTTTTTTGCTCTCATGCTACACAACGTATTACATTGCATTTTTATTACATAAAAAAAAATCTAGCTGCTGCTAGTCTGTGTTTTCCTTAAAGGGGATCGGGGAAAGGCTAAAGGCAAGAGTTTGTGATTAAAGACACTAATATGGAAGATGTTGAGAAAAGAAAGATGGTTCATAATTCTGAATACATGTCAATTTCTGCTGTAAATATTACCTTTTGTTTTTTATGTCACTAAGCCGCTCAGGACAGAAGTCCAGTGTGGTCAATTCTGAAGCACAAGGCTACGTATTTTTCCCAATGATCTCCAAGCAATTCCATTTTGTAGTGTATGTGTGCTTTTGGTGGTAAGAGACTAATTGAAAGACACTGACCAGGATGCATCAGATTTAATTAAATATATTCATCAAATCTAAGGCTCTGCCCAATCGGAGCTGCAGTGACAGCAAGCACGGCGTCACAAATCACTGATTTCTCTCTGAGCAGCTAATGAAAAGCGCTTCATTATATCTGTAGCTCATGTGCAACTTGCCCTTCTCTGTCATTAAACCCGTTGTATCCGTTCCGGCACCGTTTTCATTTCAACACATCATGCTGCTTATTTCCTGACTCTTCTCTCCGGTCTGACAGTTTGTTTTTCCGGCTAATTTCATCATGCATTGGTTGGGTGCTTAAAGAATAAAAATAGCATATTATAATGCACTGCAGTTGTCTTGTCCGTGTCCCTGTGGTTTGGACGCTATCCTTATCAGTATGCTCATGATTACTTTGCTGCGTGAGAATAGAAACAGGTGTTTATGATAGATAAAGCTGCATCGGCGACTTTTATATACGCCTTATTATAATTCTCAACACTTCAGTCGACTTAGTTCAGAATGTACCAACAGGAAAATGGTCGTTCTATAGCCTTGATTTTTGTTTTCTGTATCGCGTTATGTTCTATTTGGGTATAGTGCTGGTTTCAGAAGGTCAGATAGAGCATGATGGAGAACTGCTCAGCACATTTTCATGCTAAATATATCTATAAACCAAGGGCATGGTCGAGTGTAAAAAATGCATTCTGTATTATTGTGTGGAGATTAAACTCCGCATTACATTGTTCAGAATCGAGGAACCAAGGACAAACATCAATGGGCCTCATTTATCAAGCCGGAATTTATTCGTAACTTGTTTAATGGAGCGGTTGAAGAAAAGATGAAAATCCAGCTTGGGTAAACAGGGTAATATAACGGGAGAGGTCTGTGTATATTCATGTATAAGGAAACTCACTGATGTGAACCGTGATTGCTTCAAATTCATATACAGTTGAGGTCAGACGTTTACATAATGTCATTATGGACATGAATGTCATGGCAATTTTGGGCTTTCAATGATTTCTTTGAACTGTTCTTTTTCAGGGGAGGAATGATTATACGACATCTATTTAATTGAAAAAATTTGAACGCGTTTGACTTTATTTAGGGTTTTCTGAAATCGATACAGGGTCAAAATTTCACTGAGATTATTACTTCAGTGGTGCTGAAAATCCTCAAATGTCTTTTAACTTGCCAAGGCCAAGGCCTCTTAACTTCCTGTTAGTACTCATGATGGACTACAGCTGGAAGCTTCTCTGTGCACAACATAAAAAGGGTTTGATTGACAAGTACAAGTTAATGGGAGGTGTAGAAACTTTGGACGCAGACCCAAACTGTCTCCATCAGCTGATAGGAAATTGGTTTGGATGGTCAAGAACAACCCAGGAACCATCAAGGCACAGGCCTGCCATGAACTGGAAGCTGCTGGAACACTGTCTACAGTCAAGCAAGTTTTTAGCCTGCTGTGCAAGAAAGAAGTTCCTGCTCCAAAAGCAATACCTTCAAGCTTATCTAGAGTTTGCATCTGACCACATGGGAGAAGGAAAGTTGTAACGATCGGATGAGACAAAGATTGAGTTGTTTGGCCACAATGACCAGAGATACAGAGGAACACTGTACCAACTGTTAAGCATGGTGGTGGTAGCATCATGACCTGGAATTGTTTTGTTGCCAGTGGAACTGCTGCATTTCAAAACGTGGATGAAATAATGAAGAATTCTTTAGCAGAACCTCAAACCATCAGCGGGATGGT
Organism: Notoglanidium maculatum; assembly: GCA_030068355.1. Taxonomy (NCBI): domain Eukaryota; kingdom Metazoa; phylum Chordata; class Actinopteri; order Siluriformes; family Auchenoglanididae; genus Notoglanidium; species Notoglanidium maculatum. The sequence continues at coordinate 12,231,172 of JAQQZX010000019.1, read as the reverse complement.
GGAAAATTGGACACAATTGAATGTTCCAACAGGACACACATCAAATCTGGATGTGGAATGGATAAAGCAGCCTAATCTTAGGCTTAAAACAGGTCCCGTCCTCAACCCTATGGAAAATATTTGGATTGTTCTTAAAAGGCGTGTATGTGCCAGGAGACACACAAATTTAATTGAAATCTACCATTTCTGCCGAGAAGAGTGGTTACAGTGTTCTACCAAAAGCACCTGGTCTAGGTGAAACTTGCTGAGGAACATTTAACCAGATATTAGGTATGGTGTATGTATATTTTTGATCCTTATTTGATTTCATTAAACCCAAAATAAATGAAAACTTGCTCCAAATTCTTGTTTTTTTCCTATTCAAGACGTACGTTCCACAGAAAAATGCCCATGATGACTGCGCGTAAACTTCTGACCTCAACAGTAATAGGTACTGACCTCCGAGCAAACTTCTACACCATGCTAGTTTTAAACTGCTGGAACCAACATTCACAATACTCTCCATAATGCACTAATTTCGCATGAAAAATTTCGACACGTCTTAATTAACATTACAACGTTATGACAATTCAGGCTGCAGTAACCTCATGCGCAGCTAAGAAGATCACCTTCTTCCTGTCTTTTTTATTGCTTGAATTCCCCTGGCCCTTTTTCAATATAGAAACATTTATCTTGGTAGTGCTTGAGATGCTGTTCCACTGGCCTTCCTTAGTCCTCAGCTCAAATGGCTTTATTTCTCACGTGTTTCCTGTCATGTTTCTAATATCAGGATCTTCTTTCCCTTGTTCTATGCTTCTTTTTCTTCGTCTTGTTTTACACAACTCAAACACAAATGTGTCAGAAAAGCAACAGCTGGTGCAGGTAACAGGTTGAGTCTCAGAAGGCCTTGGCCTGTTGTGGGTGATTGTGGGATTTATTTCTAATATTTATAGGCTTGAGCAGCTTGTTGGATTTAGAGGTTCATCCAGGCTTCATGTCATCATGTTCTCTCTAGTGCAGTTTCATCTTCAGAAGAAATTTGTAATAGATTTGCTTTCAAACTTTTAATTAACTCGCTCTAAGATCAGAAGGGATAAGAATCCACACGGGGCAAGGTGAAAGTGGAACAGGTGTTTTGAAGTCTTGAATTTCATGTGAATGTAACCGTGTTTTGTTTTTCTACCTCTCTAATCTGTGCACAGGTTATTTCCTGCAGACCCAGGCGTCTCCGTCACAGCGCTCGTTTCAGGGCTGCATGCAGCTCATCCAGGTAGACGATCAGCTGGCAGACCTGGTATCAGTGGAGCGGGGCATGCTGGGAGCTTTTGAGAATGTCAGCTTGGATACATGCGCCATCATGGACAGGTTTGAACTCTGGACACATGGACACTGCAGCTTTTCCATTTTTTTGCTAAAATTGAAAGATTAACATATATACAGACAGGTGACAAATGAAAGCGAAAAAATAGTAACGTGACAACAGCAGCGCTGACACTTGCACGGAATTTTGGTCACTAACAGGTCGGCATTGTGGTGTGCCAAAAAGGCGGCACAAAACGAGGTTTTGATGGCCCATGCCCGCCTTGGAATGCTATGGCGGTCACTCGACTGCGGGCTTATCGTTGACCATAAGAGGAAATTAGACGAGGCGGAGAGAAGAAAGAGTTCCAGGGAGGAAAAATAAACCAAAGAGTGTGTGGCTCAGTGATTGGTTGACCAGAAGACATGATTATAGATAATAGGATTAGTTGTTGACCATAATGATGACGCTACTATACTAGGGTTAGTCCTACTAAACTATGCGCAACGTATGTGCAACATGTGCGTACCGATATGCGCCATTGCGTTCCACAGGTGTTTACATTGTCAAAAATTCCCACACATTGTCATGCAGTGGCAAGCAGTGACACGCAATTATTGCAAACAGGTCGTGTATAAGTTGCGCATTAGCCAGGCCAGTGGAACGAAAATGTTGGAAAATTTCAAAAATCCCGTCACACCCTGGCACACATGATACAAAGCCCCATGAAGCTCCAATCACTCTTTCATGACAAGTTCCTTCATTGGCATCCAACAATGCGTGTCTCTTCATGCCAGCTCTGCGTTTAAGTGTCAGAGCTGCTTTAGTAAGACCAAAGGAAATTGGTGTTTTTGTGGAGAGCGCTGCCTGTCACGTTGCTCCAAAATTTGGTATTCAACTGGTTTGAGATCTGATGACTTTGTAGCACATAGTGTATGATTTACATCATCCACATCAAACCAATTAGTGAGCCCTTGTGCCCTGTGGATGGAAAAAAAAAACCCCAACATATCCGTCAGGATAGAAATGTGATCCGTCAGAAGAGCTTTGCATTGATTCACACGGAGGCTGCTCTCTAAGGGACGGAAATGGCTTCCGCATTATGGCTTAATTTGTCACCTGTCTGTACACTTTCAGGGAAAGAACGTGGCGCAATCAGGAAGCAGTGCAAAATCCGATAAACCATGAACAGTAAAGAATTAAGGGCTTGCTAATTATATTGACACAATATCACAAAATATGACTGAGAAGCTACTTGTATACATTTGGCTAATGAGTCCTAGGTAGAATATAAGCATAATGAGGTTGATTATTGTTTTGATGTGTGGCCAGATGTGTGATCTAGATTTTGGTTCAGTCTTAAGCAGAAGAGTAAACAGAGTGCAGGCATCTCGTACCCAGAAGGTTTATTCGGTTAAAGCAGGAGCTCTCTGTCATTACACTACTGTTGATTGATTACTCAGGTGCCTCTGATGTGTTAACATGTATTTCTGGGCTGCGAGTTTTTCACGCTCACACGCTAGCAAGGTAACACACCATTTAGCACACCAATTAACAGATGTCATTAATGAGATAAATCGACTCTCAACACCTGGAACAAAAAACACGCACGTGACGCTGTATTACGGAGCATCCTGATGCGATGATTTGTTGTTTAATGCTTACTGTCAAGTTAAATGTTAAATCTGAATTATTATTTTTCTCGCTCATTAGGGCTACATAGGAATTTCACGTTAAACAGCTTTGCGACAATCGCGATACAAATAAATCGAATTGAATCCATGTTTTATAGAAAATGAAAGCTCGGATCTGTTTTTATTGAAGAAATCAGTCGTAATACTTACCCCTGAATTCTTAGATCTAACTTTATTGATTCGCTTTCACACTTCATAGTGTGTACTCTAATAACCGAGGTGATGAGAGGATGTCAAACGTTCTCGTATCGTTTATCTGGCACTCGATCAGCTGCGGTGTGCAATCATTATTGGGACTCGGACGCTCATTACAGCGCCATTGATTTTGTGTTTTTCTTCATCAATTAAGTTGTCAATGTTGTTTCGGCATATCGGCTAAAACCTGGAGGTCCTGTTTACTTCCTGTGCGTTTTTTTTTTTAGACTTGTCATTACCTAATGCTGATCTACTACATTTCAAACCACTATGTAGGATCTAAATTGGTGTCTTCTAGGCGCCGCAAATTTGTGGACCATTTGTACCAAGCTTACTGTCCACTCTGTTTAATGTGCTGACACTTTTTTAAGCCAAACATTACCTCCCTTTGATTGCCTATAATGGCTGTATTTATAAGAATGTCACTTTCCATTACAGAGACATGAGATCTGGATTCAACAAATAGATCAGACAGGACTGCACCACACACACACACACACACACACACACACACACACACACACTCAGATTGATTCCTCCCGAAAGCTGTCTATTAAAGATTTCATTCTTTCGCATCTCACGTCAGATTATTTGCTGTTAAAGGTCCACTATGTAGGAGCCTTATTAACAAAAGTGGAATATATTATTCATAAGTATGTTTCCATTAGTGTATAATTACATGTAACTGTGTTTTCATAAGCTTAGAATAAGCCCTTTATATCTACACAGGGAGCTGGTCCACCTCTACAGAGCCGCCATGTTGTGCTTCTAGAGTAGCCCAGAACGGACAAACTTCTAGAGAGCGCCTTCTGCAGTTCATGTGTTTACAAGTGAATCGGTAAAGAAGCACTGAAAGGACGACAAAGGAGAAAGGAAGACAAGAAGAAGAAGAGGAATCAGCGTTTACTGGTGCTGGCTAACAAGTTTGGATCATACTTGTTATTTAGCACGGAAGAAGCGAGGGAGTGTGAATGTAAGTACTTGAGGCCCCTGACAGCAAGCGTACGCTCTAATACAGGCATAGAAAGGGAGGAAAGAGAGGGACGTTCAGTAGATTGGCTCCTACATAGTGGACCTTTAAATGTTGTAAAGCAGATTATTTTGCACTTTTGTGAAACCAACAGTAGTATTAAGAAACGAGACTGGATCTGATTTCTTCCTAGCTCTGAGTGTAGATTCATGCAGCCTATCAGTGACACTTGTGTCAGGTGATTACACAGAGGGACGCAGATTTGTCCCCAGATTTGTTCTCCATTTCGGGCTTTCGTTTCCTGCTCTATACGTCTCTGCTATTTATCTTAACATAGAAAAGACGTGAGAACGCTGGGAAATGTATCTCTGTATAATTGGCCATATTTCGTTTCTAGTTTAAAGCACCTTTGAAAATGAGTAATTAATACAAATAGAAAGGTTACGACGCCTTTAAAAGTTTTAACTTTGGTGCTTTAATTAGGACTTCACTGGGAACAAAGATAAAGGGTGCGAGGATGTGAATAACTTAAGCATATACATGCTTTCCATTGACTCTGTGTACGTTAATTAAACAGCCTTGATTCCTGTAATCCCAGAGTGTATAGTATTATTTTTTTTTCACATCAAGAAAACCAGGGAAGATGAAAAGTCACTGAGAGAAGAATGCAAATAAAAAAGTGTGTAGTAGGAGCCTCATCTTTTAGATGACGTAGCACAGCGATTACGCTGCTGCATTTGTTACCGAGACGTTGTGATTACAAAACCTTACGTTCTGACTTATTTATAATTATTTTCATTCGGAGCAAGTATGTGTAATAAAAATTTACACTGAAATCCTTGTATTTTCCAAACTACGACACTTCCTTGCTCAGTGAAAGCTATATATTTATACACGTTATACTTTCTTTCTACTCATAGTTGCGTTTAATATCGTGGAACCAGTTCGTTTCGCTTATAAAGGTATGTTAGCAGCCACAGCAGCTGTACAAAGGCTTTCAGAAGCTACAACTTGCTAGATGTTTTCACAGAAAGACTAGAAAGAACATCGCACGTTCATGTTAAGATAAACAACAAATCAATGACGTTGCTATAGCAACCCTCGGCCGGCTTGCGTCACTAACGGCAGTGCGAATGCAAACAGCCCTTGAAGGTATATCATTTTCTGGGGACCTCGCCAGTGGGGCGTTCCACTCAACGAGTCCCTAGAACTGTTTGGTCCGCTTTTGTCCTGAACTCTTCTTCTCAGAGCTGCTGGGATAGAAAATTGAACGACCATCAATGATGTCTAGTAGATTTAGGAATCTGTGCATTGGCTACAGCTAAGACCATTTCCTGTCTCTGGAGTCTTTGTCTAAAATTAATATAAAGCCAGTGCAGCTTTTCCATAAAGAAATCTTTCATGTAACGATCCCAGGATTGAAGGAGTTCTCTGAACATACCTTTTTTAACAGGAAACAGGTCTTAAGTGTAGCCCTAGCATGAATACTTCTTTCAATTTATTCAACCAAGGCTTTAATGATGGTTTTTTTTTCTTTTATTCAGACCAGCTGGATGGAGGTTGATGAAGTGGTGTGACATTGAACTGAAGGATAAAGCTGCAGTCGGGTTTGACGTGAGACTGATTTAACCCACACTTCCTGTGCTCTAATGATCCTCTGTGATGCTTTTCAGGTGCTTGCCTAATCACTGTGAGCATGGCGGAAGGTGCGCTCAGACCTGGGACAGCTTCAGCTGCTCCTGTGACGGCACTGGATACACCGGAGCCACCTGCCACACGTGTACGTACACGTGTGTGAACTTAAAGCCCAAAATCGGCTTGGATAAAGGCTTTGATAATCAGGAAGGGCAGAGGAGCTATAACGGTCCTGTTTAAACTGAGCTTAAAAAGCTACATTTGTAACTGCTTCTGTTTGCTCGGAGGTGACATGGAGGCCTCGGTAGAGCAGGAGGCTTTAGATAATATATTTCCTCTTTTAGCCTTACTGACGTTTGAGATGGCGTGACCTTTGGAGCACAGACTGGCGCTAAACCTAAGAGCTCGTTTTTATTGATTTGGCGTCTACATGAAGGACCACGTCTATACATTACATTACATTATACATTTTAAGGTCTTGGAGATACAGGGTGTTGCGAATACATGATGCAAAAATAAAAAATAAATTGTGGATGTTGTGAAAAAAATACACGCTTTAAAATAAATTAGTTTGCTTCGATGCGAAATTGTTTACGGGATCTTCTGTCGAAAAAATCGGACAAAAAGATTGTAACGACAAATCGCGGCATATGTGTAAAGTCTGCTTTGCTGAAATAACTTAATATCCTTCTTTTAATCCGAATCTTGATGACAAAATAAAATGAAAAACCGTATTGGGTGAATTCTGTTAAGTTTACGATAGTGTATGTTTCATTATAAAATAGCTACAGCATCGTTACGGTAAATGTAAAGAGCGTTCCTTTGACAAACTGTAATATTCTGGTACTTTTAATCTATTTCTTAGTATAAGACTTTCATGTAAGCTGTTGTATTGAACCGTAAAAAACAATTTGAAAATGTTTAAACCGATTTTAGTTTAGAAATGATGCAAATTCTTGTTACGTAATCAAAAAAGTGAATCCATGAATATTTTTGAAGTTTGACTACATATTCAGTTTTTTGATTCCCGTTTCTCGTAGCTGTCTATGAGCAGTCGTGTGAGGCTTATAAGCACGTGGGGAGATCTTCAGACGTCTACTGGATCGATCCTGATGGCAGCGGACCTCTTGGACCGTTCAGAGTCATTTGCAAAATGACAGGTCATTTCCACACATGTTTCTAAATGCAAACGATAAGAGAAATTTGTTTTGCATACACTCCGCAACGTGAAATAAAAAGCATAATGTATTCTTTTCTTTAATAAATTAAAATGATATAGTTTATGGCACGTTGCCGTGGTGAGGTGAAAACATTACACTGTTGTTGACATTATTTTCCTATACACACAAGGCTCCCAAGTGTTTTATTACTTAATGCACATTATTAAACAGTCTTTTTTTAATTAAGGCATCAAATGAGAAATCCTGAGTGGAGTCAGAGACTCTCGGAACGAAGCTAATTAAATAACATGCGCTACACTTCTTAGCTAGAAATTCCAGAAAAAACATAAATAAAGCAACAAACAAGTTCATTCCTAAGCCAATTTGGGTTTTTTTTTTTTTTTTTAACATGGCATCCTTAACACACCAGACAGTTGACTTTACATCCGTTTCCAAGGAAACTCGTCCCTGTAGCACAGCAGCGTCCCAGGAAAAAAAAGCAACATGAAATAAATCACTTAGCCAGTATGAGGGTGTGTGGAGTCTCTCCATGAAATGTTATCAGTTTAAGGCAGACATGATGTCTTTGAACAGTCTTATGAATTCCTGCACTGAGACACTGATTAAATCGAGCTCAGTGGCGAATTCATACAGATAGCGTTCCAATAAGAGTGTTATGATGAAGTGTGCTGGAAGCAAATTAGGTCAGAGCTTGAGAAAACTCAGCAAAACATACCAAAGATTGGAATATTTTTCCTACTCCCTGTTTCAAAATATTGCCGCCATAAAACTTGCCGTTCGGTCTTGAGCTTGGCTTCCATGAGCTTGTCAATGTCGGGTTTATTCATGAGGGTTTGCTCTGGGTTCTCCGGTTTCCTTCTACTTCCAAAATACATGCTCCTGGGTGTGAATGAGTATGTGCATGATACTTGCAGTCGGCTGGGGACTCATCCAGGTTGTCCAGGATCTCCAGAACTCAGATCATGAGATCATGAGATCTTTACAACTGTAATATAATGTAAGGTTTTACTGAGGTGTTTTGATGGTTGGTTTGCATGTATTTCAGAGGACAAGGTGTGGACGACGGTGATGAACAACCTGCCGGCTCAGACAGCCGTATCGGGTTCCAGCAGGGACAGACGCAACGTGGTGCATCTGAACTACAGCGCCACCATGGAGCAGATCAGCGCCATTACAGACGCCGCAGATCACTGCGAGCAGCACATCACCTACACCTGCCGCTCATCACGCCTTCTCAACACTCCAGGTACGGAGATCACTAGTGGGTTTGATTGCACAAGCGCTCACACTGTTGTTATCCTTTAGACCACTTTTTTTGTTCTGCTTCTTTTCCTGAAGTTTTAGTTTCAGAATTAAAGTCTTCCTGCTTGGTCAAGCTTCATCAGAGAGCCGCCAAACTTAATATGCCACTTCAGGACAACTCAGTCAACACATACATGAAATCAGCTATGACTCATGGTGATCACATGATTTGTTGCACTCGTCTTTTTCTTGTTTTTCGTCCATCCCTTTTTCTCCCGTTGACAGCAATGCATTTTTTGGTCCCATAGAAATTCATGGAGTTCTGGATGGAAAGTCTTCCTGCTCGGTCATGCTTCAACAAAGAGCCACCAAACTTCATTTTATGGCTCAGACCAAGTCACCCCACACTCATATCCATCAGTTATGAGCCTCACTTGTCCTTTTTTTGCACTGCAGAGCAATCACTGTCGCATTTTGTTTCGCAATTTCTATTTACAGATTACTAGTCCAGTCTCTGACATTCTCTGTGTGAATTCTCCAAATGTTTCTGTTTAGACTGTCTTCAGACTTTTGCTCAATGAGCTGTCATTATTTTTTATGTGGAGATTTACAGGAACTTGCATAAGTATTCACCCCCTTAAACTTTTCCGCAATGTCTAGTGTTACAACGTGGATTATTATCATTAAAATGACCACTATTTGAGAGCCGCGCTACCTGTGTGGTAAATTATATTTACATACTGCATATTCTCAAATTCACTGTTAGCATTTAAATAGAAAAAGCAATATATTGGCCAATAAACAAAAGAAAGACATTCTGGAAACAGTGGTTAAATTGCCTGTCAAGTTTTATCATGTTTCATTTAACGCTCCCAAATGAAAATGCTAAATCAAAATTACATTGCGTTAAGTCCAGTAAACAATATGTGAAGTTAAAGAGTAATTCACGTAATGTTATTATTTCTGAGTCTTTCAATCAGGTGAGGAAGCTGAATCAAATTAACCTCAGTCTGCTGCTTGTTTCACCTCCATTTGGAAAATAGCTCAGCGTCTGCAGTTCGGCTTCAATTCATCTCCGCTACAGTTTGGGAAGTTCAGGAAAGAAGGATTCAGTATATAATCGATTTTGATTCCACAATTTGCTTAATCTAAGATTGACCCTTGAGGGACAACCTTTTACTTTTCCCAGTAATTAAGTCATATGGATTATTATTAAGCCATATTTTGAGTCTTTATTCCAATGAGCCAATAAAAGGTGAACTCTTATCCTTATACTTGCGTTTGTGTGACTTGGAAATAGAAATTATTGGTAATTTGATTCAGGTTTCGTACTGGTTTATGGTAGTAAAGCCAGGTTTTGGACGAAGCTGTCTCTTAACCAATTAGTCTACATCCCTGTCCTCATCTATGATCAAGAGCTTGGATAGAAACCAAAAGAATAAGTGACGAATACAAGTGTCAGAGAATCCTCTATAGGGTTTCGTGAAGAACTTGAAGATCGAGGAAAGCCGCTGCTCCTCCGAATCTCCAAATTGGGCACTTGACAAGGCTTCCCTGTGGTTAGCTCACACGACAGATGTAGCTGGTACATCCCATGGGACGGAGACTCTGGGGCAGACCCAGGACCTGCTCAAGGGATAATATCTCACAATGTATAGGGATCCCCCTGTAAGATCTAGAATAGAGAAAGTCTGGACTTCTGAGAAGGAACGTGAACGAATGAAGGAATGAGTCATCCTGTTTCTTCTCATGTTAACTTTACAGCACTGCAGTGTAGGTGGGAGATAAGAGAGAGACGAGAATGGATTGGTTCGGTGTCGTCATAGCATGCAGCGCACGGCGGTGCAGTACGGCTCTGAGAGAAATCACAGCTGTATTAAAATGCAGATCAGCCTTTATGGGTTCAGAAATAATTACCAGCACTCGAAATTACCCACGGCCTCACAGACAGATAAGCATGCACAGTTATTATTTTATACTATGTGATTTGCATTATCTACCCCTTGACCACTGACAGAAAAGCACTCTCACCTGTAAGTGCACAATTCAAAGGTTAATCTTCAATTTGCATCTGTTAAAAAAAAAAAAGTCTACTGATATTCTAAGTACGGTATATGCATGACAAAAACAAGCCACTGTCCAAAAAACATCAGTGTTAGCTTTAAGAGTTGTGGCTGTCGAAAGTCATCTAACACTCTTTGAATGACCATAATACAATTTTTAATGGCTTCATATTTCACATCCTAAACCATGCAGAACGTTCCTGTGTCTAAACACTGCACGGCAGTATACAGTACAATATACTTTAGGTCCAGTTATTTAATAAAATGGGTTATCACCAAATATTAAGTGCAAGATATACAGTGCTATACAGTACTATATCTAATTGACCTATCCAGATACTATTCCCTATATCATATTAACCAGGTGAGATATTGCTCCTATTTCATAGTATGCAGGTGTAACCTAGCGAATATGAAATCTGTATTGTTTGTTTAGGGTGAGGTGATCTCTCACTGCATGTCCCTGAGATTTTGAAGGAGAGTCTGTTCTGTAAATATGATTTTCTCCTGTGCTGCCTGGTGCTTGTGACTTTATTTAAATCAGAAAAGAAGGATTCGCAGAAGTACAGCAAGTTTATCCTTGACCTCTTAATGTGAATTATGTTGTTTTTTTTTTGTGTGTGTGTGTCCAAAAATATGTACTGTAAAGGTTATGCGCAAGTCGGTGTCCCAGTTTACTGGTCATGCTAAGAAACTAGTTAAATAAGATCAAGCACTAGATTTCAAATACAATGCACTGAAAACAACATTTGCATTAACAACCGTTTGGGTTCATTAGCAATACCTTTTCATGGTTATTTTGGTGCAGATTATGTCTCTGACGCAAAGTTAATTAACAGGCACCAAACAACAAGCACGCCTCTTGTGCAGCAAGTTTTTTCTGCCTTGTGCATTTTGCAAACATTAATATATTATTTATCTTAAAGGTCCATGATGTAGGATTTAGGGGCCTCTATTAGCAGAAATGGAATATAGTTTCATTAGAATGTTTTCATTGGTGTGTAATTACCTGGAACTACGAATCGTTGTGTTTTTGAACACTTAAAAAGAGTCCTTTATATCTACTTAGGGAGGGGGTCCTCTGCCTCAGAGCCACCATGTTGCGCTACTACAGTACCCTTACACATTTGGCTCCAGTTATTGTTGTTCCTTTCACATAAATATATTTGCCTGAGGATGCATTGCCACATCAAGAGCTTGGATCTTGGATGATACCATCTCACAAAGCATGGACCCTTTGGGTAGTATACAAGAGAACTATCTCAAGATATTGTTTGATTGACTTAGCCAAGTCGGTTTCTCTTTTACAGCATCAGGAGGATCTGGCCATTTCTCTTCATGTAGGCCACTCAGACAGTTGTTGTGTCCCTTGTCATCTCAAGGTTGGAATACTGCAACTAACCCCAGGCAGGTCTTCCCATGAGCGCCATCAAACTCCAGCATCTGATCCAAAATGCAGCTGCATGAAGTGTTTTCAACCTCCCTAAGTTCTCGCACAACACCCCATTGGGATGTTCCCTCCACTAGCTTCCTGTAGCTCCAACCTACCTGAAGGTACTTATCAAACTCTACTCGGTGCCATGTTTCCTTTGTGCCATAAGTATGGCTTGACTTGACCCACTATCCCTCAAGATACAAGGAAGACATGCATCAAGATTTTTTTCACTGTACTGACACGCATGTGGTGGTGAAATGAACTTTTCCTTATGGTGCAAACTGCTGAGTCACTTTGTACTTTGTATTCATTTGCATAAAAGTCAGACTGAGGTTTGCTCTGTGTAATTCTGGCTAATTACAGCCATCTTTTTTTTCTGTGTTTTTACATTCTTCCATTTTAAGTGCATTCATAATTGTACATTTATACACTTCTTGTAGTATGAGTGCTACATTGGGGGAGACGGAAACAAAGTCTTAAGCATAAGTTTAAGCTTCCCACAAGCATCTGATGAGTGTCTGCAAGGGCAAAAAAGCAGGACTTGTTTCTGTTATTTTGTAAGATTTTTGTAAGATTGTTGCTTGTTAAATATTGGCATGTAAAAATCTTTTTCTTGAAACAATGGAGCATTTTTCAGCATTGCCTCTGTGTGACCCAAAGTGTTATTTTATATATGGCCTCATATAATATATGGCCTTGTATTTAAAAATGTAGTCAACATGAGGTTCATTTTTTTTTTATTTGATTCAGTTTTCATTGGTTCATTGCCAGTGTTTTGTAGTGTATGTGCTGTTCCTTGTTTGTTTATTCATCCATCTCTCCATCCATCCATCCATCTTAAATCAAGTGAGTCCAGATCCTGTCCTAGGAAAGCTGGGTTTGATATGGGAAAACACCCTGGGTAGGACAACAGTTCTTTATAGGATCCCGGTTCCATTGATGAGCATCATTCGCACATTCACACACTCTTTAACACCTAGGGGCAAATTAGACTCAACGCTTCACCTAATGGCATGTTTTTTTGGAGATGGGAGGAAACTGGTGAACCCAGAGGAAACCCACATGGACATTAAATTTCACACAAACCATCACCCTGGACCTGTGAGGTGGCAGCACTACTTGCTGCACCACAATTCCTTGTGTTTTTAATACAAAATTCCATCCCGATTATGTTTTTTATGTTAATATCACCGGGTCAACCAGGAGCCTTCCTTTATGGAGTTTGCATGTTCTCCCCTTGCCTGTGTGGGTTTCATCTGGGTACTATGGTTTCCTCCCACAGCCCATAGGTGTGAATGTGAATGTCTGTCTGTCTCAGTATTAGCCTTCGGATAGATTGGCGACCTGTCCGGGTTCTACTCCGCCTGTCGGCTGGGATTGATTCCAGCTTCCTGCGCAATCTGCAATTAATAAGTGGTGTACAAAACAGATGGATAAATGTTAAAACCCCATAGTGGGCTAAAATATAGTCTTGATGGGCGGTGCGGTGGTTAGCACTGTCACCTCACAGCAAGAAGGTCCTGGGTTCGATCCCCGGGTCACCCAGGGTGCCTTTCT
>JAQQZX010000019.1:12187581-12200242 GCA_030068355.1 Notoglanidium maculatum | reverse complement strand
GACTGTGGGAGGAAACCGGAGCACCCGGAGGGAACCCACGCATGCACGGGGAGAACATGCAAACTCCACACAGAAAGCTGTGCTGGTGCACCACTAACACACTGCCTATGGTCACTGTACAGTGGGCTTCAAACCAACATTCTCCTGCTTTGCGCACATTTAGCTTGACAAGTCCTTGTGTATCAGCTGTTACTATAGAAACAGTAATGTATTAGGATGAGAGCGTTAATATTAACCTAACATTCGTGTTACAGCTGGAGCTACTTTCCAGGCCGTGCTGTTATACGAGAACAATTTCCAACAATCTTCCAATCAGATTCAAGTATCAACCAAGCAATAAACCATTGTCATTTCATGTTGTCAGTAATTGATAACAAAAAAAAAATGTATGTGATTTAATGAACAAACTAACACATACATGGCAGTAATTAAGGAATATAGCTTTTCTGTATTGCATTATTAACTCTTAAAGTGAGCAGGGAGTATCAAGGAGGGGCATTGGGAGGTGTGATGGATGTACAAGATATCTCACATACGTCTCATTATGTTTTTTACATTTAATATCTGTCTATTTGTTTATTGGAGTGACCGAAAAGATGGACAAACTAATCTGCATTTGGTTCTTAGTAAGACTTCTCATGGCTGGCGAGGAGAATTGCTGATTGTGGTTTTCATCTTCCTGTTTTTGCAGTGTGGAAACACTTGAAAAACTCCAGTTATTCGCTTGCTGTTAATGGTTATTTTACAAAGACTTTCTTCTGTGTTTACCGTGGGAAGAGGCGGCATGAAGCCTCATCACACAGCCCAGAAGCACAGCAGCTGATAAGAGTTCAATTAAGCTAGACACAAGCTCGTGTCAAAACCGATGATGGCTTCATGATTTATGCCGTAAAATAAAACTGAACTCAGAGGAAATAATTCTTCTAATCTAAGAGGGGAAATTGGATGAATTTAAACACAATCTGTGCTGGAAAAATAGGAGCAGTTTTTTGTCTACAAAGTACAACAGTAAAGTCAGTTCAGATGCCGTCACTGCAATAATGAAGCTATACCGGTAATCATGTGTTTCTGTAAGATTGGGGATTTATTTTCTAGTATTTTGTATAAGTAGGAGATCACTAAAACCCCAAGACAATATCAGCTAATCCTTAAATGTTGCAGTTAAAAGTTCATCACCAGTGATACAGTGGAGGTCAGAAGTTTACATACACTCATCATGGATGTGAATGTCATGGGAGTATTGGGCTTTCAGTGATTTCTTTGAACTTTTCTTTTTTTTTTCTGCGGCAGAACGGTTATGCAACATGCATTTTTAATAAAAAAAAAAAAACAAAAACAAGAATTTAGTGCACAAGTTTTAATTTATTTTGGGCCGTTTGAATTCAACACAGGGTCAAAAATATACACACAGCATACCGAAATATTTGGTTAAAGCTTCTGGTTGGATATTTGACCACTCTTCTTGGGAGAATTTTAAGTCCACAGTCCGCGTATTTTCTATAGGGTTGAGGTCAGGACTTGTTTTAAGCTTAATGTTAGCCTGCTTTATCCATTCCACAACCAGCTTTGATGTGTGATGGGCATTGTCCTGTTGGAAGACACAACTGTGTACTAGCTGATATTTTCACATTGTACAGAAGGCTTCTGAGGTTCTTCATTATTCTATCCATTTTGTCCAATGTGACAGTTCCACCAACAAAACAGCCCCAGAGTATGATGCTACCACCACCACGCTTAACAGTAGGTACAGTGTTCCTCTGGTCATTATGGCCAAACAACTCAATCTGATCATTGAAACTTTCCTCCAGAAGGCTTTTTCTTTGTCCATGTGGTCATGTGTGAACTTTAGTCAAGCTCAAAGCTGTTGGTTTTGGAGCAGAAGGTTCCTTCTTGGACTGCGACATCTCAGTCCATGGCGATGCAAAACTCACTTTGACTGTAGAAAGTGTTCCAGAAGCTTCCAATTCATGGTTCATCATGTGCCCTGATGGCTTCGGGTTTGTTCTTGACCATCTGAACCAATTTCATCTCAGCTGAGGGTGACAGTGGATGATGGTGACATTCATGTCCGTGTATGTAAACTGTACCTAGTATAGCTTTATACCACAGAGCTTTGGTTAGAGGTTTTTCATTATAACTCAGAGTACAGTAGTTTTGGCTGTAAGGCAAATCAGAGGTTTATATTAGCGCACTTGGTGATTAGATTCCTAAGTTCATGTTTATTCTAATACGATCATTTCTCCCCATTCAAGTCTGAAGGTCAGCTGGCTGTAATAATTAAAGCCAACTCAAAATAAACAGTTTAATATTTTTGCATCACTCCATGGTGTTTTAATGACTTTCTTTTCAGCAGTCATTTGTATAAGAGCCATCTGCTAAAGTTGCATCACAGCCCATCTGGGCAAATCATGGAAAAGCGAGAGGTAAACAGGGATAATATGAGAGTAATTTCCAGAAACTGGAAACTTATTATCCCTCATGATGGCAAATGGATAGTCACAGAGCTAACTATTTTATGAGCATTGTCGCTTTAAGGCTTATTAGTCAGTTAAGGAGAATTCGCCGAGGCTAATGTTGGTATTTAACATATCACAGCAGGTTAGCATCCATATTCCAGATGTGTAGCAGTTTCTGAAGATGTTATATTTTGCTAATCAATCCCCTGCGAGTGATCAGATTTGAAAGCTGTGAGTATGCCATGTCTGTTTAATATCACAGCAGAATCTTTATTGACTATATTTCATTAGCCGCTACAGCTCAGATGAAATTTATAACAAGGTAGCAGTTTCAAGGACAAACAGATTGCGTGAAGTTATTTCTTATGTTTACAACATCCAAACATGCCAAATGTGTGGATGTGTAATAAGTGGTTAGTGGAGGCAGGACATAAGTGTGAAAACTCAACATTTGCTTTATTCAGGGAAAAAGAAAATTATTAGCAATACGCTCTGTCCTTTGTCTATAATTACACTTGCCACATCTGTGAGGTCATGCTTGTGGAAGTGGGCGTCCAGCACTTTTTCCCATGTCTTACGCCACCCTGACGATGCCTGAGCAGCAGTTTGAAAAAAATGAGGTTGGATCCCCATCACATGCCTTGGAAAAAGCACAGCGTAGCCTTCGCCATCCCTGATTGGTAGCTGACGTGATAGGAGAGAGCTGCCTGGTTGGTAGGAATTGGCCATGATTAAATTAGGGAATAAAATCTGGGGAAGGAAGAAAGAAAAGAAATAGAAATAACCAAGCTAATCAAAGTGAGACACAGAACAGGTGAACACATTAGGGTAACCAATCAATGTCGTGACAGGAGTGTGAAATTACACCACACACTGAAAGAAGATATTTGTAATGCAGGTGTAATATCCTGTATTATTGTTGTTTGTATTTAATTTTATCTTATTAAAGATTTTGGGGGTATTTTTTCATAGGCTTTTTCATTGGACAACCATTTCTAATAAAGAGAGACTGCAGAAATGGTGTGAGTTTGAACTTCAAATGATGCACTTGACATTTTAGAGAAGGTACAAGAAGTGAAGCACTTTGGCCTGACATTAGACGAGTCTCTAATAGGCCACATTCTCCATTAAAGTGCAGATTCCCGAAGAAAACCACTCTCTTTGGTTTTGCCTTTCACTTACACACGATTATGCCAGAACGCTGCTGAATTCTCGATTCCGATTGGTCAGATGACGCCACTTATATAGTTATAGAAAAGCAAAGTATTATGTATTAAAATCTGTTCATTTTAATACAATTTTCAGGTTTCTATAGTAACAGCTCATTCACAAGGACTTCCATGGTGGAGTCAAAGACCAGAATCACCAAAAAACAGGAAATCAAGGCTTGGAACTTGCACGATAGCACCGCAACACGGAACAGAGTCAACAGGGTAGAAATAACCAAACTAATTATGGTGAGACATAGAAAAGGTGAACACATTAGAATAAACAACCAGTGTTGACCGAGACGAAAGCAGGACTAGAACGGAAACAAAAAGCATAACAAACGAAAATCCATGGACTGACTCCCCAGCCTGTCTGTGTTCTTGATCATACTCACATTTGCAGCTATGATTCTTCTAAATTTCCTCATAAAGCGCCTATGCTCGTACATCCTCCCACTTCACGCTCTGCTGTCAGAAGTCAGTGTCTCGGCATTTAAAATCCCTCGTGTTAGGTTCTTATAAGAGTCACACTGGCTCTGTGAAAGATCAATCAGAGGAAACACTTCTTTTCTATCTGGGTAGAATAAATGAGAGCAAAGACGTACAGGAGAGAAGGAAGAGTTTATCGTTTAATTGTGAGGGTTTTATCACATGCAGAATGTAATAGAGTCTTTTAGCATTTGTCATTTCATCTCAGTTGATGTTTGATTTACTATTGTTTGCATATGGGCAGGATGGTCTTTTTTTATAGTGAAGCAAAGAAACTACTCATTAAAGGTGCAGCCGATTCCAATCCAATACACTTCTTTTTAAATTCAGCAAGTATCCCCTAACTGTCCATTCTGTGTGTGTGCTGGTGCTTCAGAAAGTGGCTCGGAACGAACCACGCAACACTGTTCCAGCCAACAGGGGGCGTATTTCAGCCAACCACAGGGCAGGGAACGGGGAAGGGATAGTGAGGTGTCTTTGTTAGTGTTGTTGCCTTAGCAATACGCGTTGGGAGGTGGAGCTTGTGAAGGAGCACTAAAGGGAGGTGTGTATTTGTTTGGCTGTTGAGTTCAAATGTTAAAAATCTTTTCTCCAGAATCAAGGACTCCCCCTTTAATTCTATTAGCTTTGTGTTTATGCATTATTCACATTCTTCACTTAATTAGAGTTCATTAGTTTAGTGTAATAAGTTTTAATAACAGTTTAATCACTCTACACCAAAGAATAGTTCTCATTTACGGTGAGTCATACTAGAAATTCTCTCCTTTTTTGGAGCATCTGTGAGACTGAGAAGCCAGTGGAGAAAACACAGTAATGGGGTGATGTGAGAAAACCTGGGGGTATTGATGCATGGATCAGTTGCAGTGGCATGCAAGAGAGGAACTGCCAGAACCGAGTTCCAGTCTTGAGATGACATGGGGCTGAACAAGCCCCAGACTGGCCTCTGTGGAGAGAAATGACCAGATCTACCTGATGTTGTAAAGGAGAAACCTGCATGACGGAGTCACAGTAGCAACATGAGGAGAGAAGGATAGACAAGATGACAAGTTTTGACATAGGGATGCATCTCCAGGGATATACAGCAGCTCAGGCTTGCCTTGTGGGAGTATAGTTTCAGGTGGTAAGCTGCCATCCATGACGGGATGTCTACCAGATACATCTTCCAAAAAACATGCCTGTATGCAGATAATGCCCGGATCAGACTACATGAATTCAGCCCAATTTTGTCCTGATTTTCTCTTCTTGGCAGATAAATTTCCAGCATTGGGCCCCAATATGAAAGTCAAGGAATGACAAAGAGGTCTTATAGTGTGACATAGTCAAAGAACAGTGATGTGGCATCTGGGAACCTCTTGAACATGTTCCTTGACGTTCCTTCTGTAGCCATGACTGATGATTTCTTGACCCTCCTTCCCAATGACATGCAAGGACATGAACAATGATTGGTCAGGATCAAACTTGCTGTGTTGCCAGTTTTAAGAATTTATGGCACTATGATTGCCTGAATCTGACATGTTGGTGACCATCGTGAAAGCAAAGTCTGATCCTGGCATAAAGTGCAATTCATTGCCCCTAGATGTGAGTGAGTGTGTGCATGCTGATGTGTGGTGGACTGGCATCCCATCCAGGCTGTATTCCTGCCTCATGCCCTTCGTCCCAGGATCAACTGCAACCCTAAGCAGGATAAAACGTTTACTGAAATTGAGGGAGTAACTGAAAGTAAAATAAAGCATTAAAACACTGTCCAAGCTTTTCTATTTCCAATATGTAGCCTGTAGGTTTAAAATAATGGCACAATCTGTGTTTACCAAGCAATTGGCTGTGTTTTGCTGTATCTGTGGTTACCATATGAAAAACTCAAGCAATTTCTTTCCTGCCACATCAAAAGTCACGCTGAGCAGGAATTCAGCTTTTTTTTCGGATGGGAAGCAGGCAGGAGAGAGATTTGTCACCTGTCGTGTGAAAAGTAGATGTTGACTGGCAATAGTCCAATTTCATCATGCTAGATGGAATATATCGGCGATTCCAGATACCATCGTCAATTGGCTTGAGCCTCCCTTGCACACTGGGTGTTAATGAGCAGAGTTTGTGAGAGGATTTGCAGAGGGAATGTATGATTGAAGCCAGTGTTCCTGAGCAGCTGTGATAAGCTTTGGCTCTCCCTGATGACTTCCACTTCCTGCCCAAATCTTCTGCAGGAGTAACACAATGCCAGGCTGCACAACTGTGTGTGTATGTGTGTGTGTGTGTTCAAGAGAGAGAGAAATTGGTGTGAACATGTGATTCTTCTGGGAGATTCATTTGATGAGGCAAGTGCTTAAGTACTGTGAGTTCTTACTTTCTTTCTAGTCCTGATATTTTGACTTGATATTTATTTCCGCCCCCACACCATCCACATTATGTTTGCTAAGAATAAACTTACCTGCATGATTTTCCATCTGCATTTCACAGGTAGTTACTGGAACGCAGCTTCCTTCAACATGCCATCGTCCTACCTGCACTTCTCCACTTTCCATGCTGAAACCAGTGCTGATATCTCCTTTTACTTCAAGACCTCTGCACCTCACGGCGTTTTCCTGGAGAACCTGGGCAACACGGACTTCATCCGGTTGGAGCTGAAATGTGAGTCGCAGATACAGCTTTTTTCTTAACTAAGGTAACAAGACGTTAACATACAGAGTCTACATACAAGCATATGTAGAATAGAAAATATGGCACATGCAGTGCTTCCTTCACTTATGATAACGGACAAGTTGCTATTTCTACAGTTTATAATAAGAGAATCTGAGAAACACAGCACACCCACTGGAATGAGGCCTGACTAATGCTAGCTATAAATATAAAAAATATATATTTGATTGATTTTTCTATGGTGCAGTTGTTATACAGTTTAAAGTAATTGAACCAGAAAAACGATTAAAGGTAGGTGAAAGGTAGGCATTGTGGGTAATGTAGGAAGCTGGTAACCTAAATGAACATGTCAATGGATGTTTAAACTAAAAATTATCAACTCAGAATGTCATTATACAGATCAGAAGACGTATTTACGGAATAAAAGTTAAAGATTACGTTTTACGGATTTTCTTTAGCATACGCCGAAATTAAGGATCGACGGGTAAAAATGGAGTGTTCGAAATAATGGCTTATTCACTGCCATCCGGTATCTGTGCAGAAATAAGAACAAAAAGACAATATAGAGAGAGATCTCTCTCTCACACAGACACACACACACAGACATACACGCACATTTCTCTCACCACATGCTGGCTTTTTGTTTTACACACTGTTTACCACACAAAAGATAATCCGAACCTGAAAGGTAAAAATATGCAGCGTCTGAGAACCCTGCCTTGTATAAAGTGGCGCACCGACATATTGCCTCGATTCAAATGTAGATGTTCAAGGATGTTTAGGAGTGCCGCTATTCATCTTTGAACCGTATGTGGAATCTGAAGCTGCATGAACAGAGAAGTCAACAAAAAAATACAGACAAACACAATGAAATTGTTTGCTTGATTGATGACTAAATTGACCATTGCGTTTGATTGATTGACAACTTTATTGTCGTTGGAAAATTGCCTTTGGCTTCACAATATCTTCACACACAAACAAAAAACACACACAGGCTGCTTACATCCACCCACACACACAAAGAGACAGGATTCAGTAGTCCAAAGATAGAACATAAGACAGCAAATCGCATAGAACAACTCAAGGATCTTCGATCTCTTGTAAGAAAGTGCAATGAGACATTAGGTAGAAATAAATACATTGAACATCCATCCATCCTTCCATTATTAATACCACTTATCCGTTAAGGGTCTCATGGAAGTTGCAGCCAATCCCAGCTGACTCCAGGTGAGAGGCAGAGTACACCCTGGGCAGCTCGCCAATCAATCCTCGGGCTAACACAGAGACGAACAACCGTTCACACTCACATTCACACCATGGGCAATTTATAGTGGGCAGTTGACTTAATCTGCATGTCTTTGGGCTATGGGAGGAAACCAGAGTTCCTGAAGGAAACCCAAACAGGCACGGGGAACACAAACAAACTGGCCCCGGTCCACAAAGTCATCATTAGCTCCACCACAGAGGTTATGTTTTCAGGGCAGTTAGTTGGTTTATATTTAGCAGGATTGCCCAAAAAACTATCAGCCCAATTTCCATGGAACTTGGTGGAAGGGTGTGGCATGGGTCAAGGAAGAACCCGTTCAATTTTGGAGCGGATCCATGTCACGGGGCGGCTCGAAGAAATGAGTTTCCCTTTGCAAATGCCAGTGAACGATGAATCTTAAAATCCAGTAAATGGCAAGTTCAATAGTGATAAAACATATCCAATGTAGAAATACGATGCCTCCATGAAATGGAAAAAATAGATCCAGACATAAAAAGTAGTTCTGCATATCATATAAGAGTCGACTATTGTCCTTGGTGGAGGTCTGCACTTTCCGACCGCCCTTCTAGTCACATTTGATTTTGCTAGGCTTAATGAGCACAGGATATTTTTGTTGCTGATGATTAAGTCTTAGGTTTCACTTGGTATTTATAACAAAAATTGAGGATGATCCAGTTTTCAAGTAAAAAGTAGGGAATTTTATTTCAGTCTCCCTGCTTTCACTTCTACTGTCCAGTTCTCCACAGAACACACACACACACACACACACACACACACACACACACACCAAAAAACACCATTCGATCCATATTCAATGAGTGTGTGCCTCCACTCCTAGTTTTGCTTCTCGCTTCACTGCATGTAGGTGTGAAAAAAGAGAGAAAGAACGACCTTGTCACAGTCCAAACACATACCCGTGGATCTGTAAAATGCCAATTATTTTCCCATCCTGCTGAAATGGACTGTCGTTAGCTTTCTAAAAGTAAATGACTGTTAAAATCAGTAACTAAAACTGACATCAGTTACAGATCAGTGATGATTTTAATGATGAATATCATCGACACATGCTTAGTAAATGTGTGTTTAAGTGCATATGCATGTGCTTTTGCCTCTGGATATGATATGATAGGGCTAAACTAACAGCACACACACACACACACACACACACACACACACACACACACACACACACACACACACACACACACACACACACAATAACACTCCATCTCCTCTTCAAAGCCGGATATTTACAGCTGGTGTAATTGTGAGATATGAGGATGACTCTGGACCACCTAAAGGCCTGCGCTTAAAATTGGAAGGAGTGTATTAAAGACCAGAAGGTTTGCAGGTGTGTGTGTGTGTGGTAGGGCATCCTCTCAAGAGCTCTCCTACTCTCCATTACAGCTCATCGATTTCAGCCCTTACTCCTAAGCCGACCTCCTGATTTCAGTTTTTCTAAAGTTACGGCACTGAACTGTGAACGAAATCCACTCACAGCATGAAATAAAGTCACGCTTCTGCCGAAAAAAAGTGTTACAGAAGTGGGAAAAGTTCACAGCATGAGTGTTCGAGGCTGATATGAGTCTGAAACCGGGTTTGATCTGAGCTGCTGTCATAGCACCCGCCTGCTTTGCTCAGGGATCCAGCAACTGGTGTGTTCTGTAGAGTCATTCTGAATATTTAAGTTGAAGTTTTCATGCCGGGGTTATAAGTAGTGGTCGACGGTGTTTGCGGAGTCCATGTGAGAACCAATCAAATGATGGTTTTGTCCACTTATATCTATTTCTAAATTACGTTTCGTCAGTCTTTGTGTTGACAGAATTGAGACAAACCCCTTCGATGGAGGATTCTTGGGCATGCTTATGTCTTAGCGTTTATCTCTTTCGTGTATGCATCTCGACTTTGCGAAAGCAACCCATATCAGGTTTCTGAGTGGCGCCACGGAAAAGCATTCAACCTATCATCAGGAGATCATGATGATGATGATATGGGAGCCGAGGAGGCAAAGTTGGTTGTTTTCTGGGTGGGCGGGATGAAGTGCTTTCACTCTGCTGTCAGTCATGATGACGCTAGCCAATCATGCGTGTCTGTGAGGAGCCAAAAGATATGGTTGGCTGTCTCAGAGGATTCTCTCTGATTGGTAACTGTTGTATAATGATCAGAATATGGAAAAGAAAAAACAAAAGCAAGGTGAAATTACTGCTGAGCATCTGCGGTTGAATTGAATGGTTTTTGTTATGGTGATGTTTAAGGAAATAATGCTTCATGTTATTGCGACCCAACATGCCGTTTTATGTGCGTGAGAGCTGAGGGAGGCGGGATATTAGTTCATCAGATATATAGGTGTAAATCATGAAGCCTTGAAAGAGGCCACTGTGCCAAGACATGAGGCAATGGCAGGAAATGCCAAACGCCATACTATTCATACACTTCGGTTCTTCTGGGACTTCAATAGTGAGACATGATGAGAATGATAAATCAACCAGGCTGACTCAGTGACTGTGTCCTCTTGTGTCTCTCCAGCGCCCAATGTCGTTACCTTCTCCTTCGATGTGGGGAACGGGCCGGTGGAGCTGAACGTTCACTCGCCGACAGCGCTGAACGACAACCAGTGGCATCGAGTCGGCGCCGAGAGAAACGTCAAAGAAGCCGTGCTTCAGCTGGATCAGCAATACAGGCAGGTTCGAGCTGCGCCTGCACAGGGACACACACGCCTGGAGCTCTACAGCCAGCTGTATGTGGGTAAGAATCTCACACACACACACACACACACATAAGCATACACACCGAGATGCATCTGGAGCTCAGAAAACCCGTATGTAAATGCACTCCCACACTTGAATTTTCACTCAAGGGTAGAGGACAGAGACAGAGCCTTGTTATTCGTTTTCCTCCTCTATTTGGTCATTTCCTCTGAGACACATGAAGCCAGCCAATCACGTTTCTTTCAAACTGCATCACATTGCAGCATAACGCACTCAGAAGAAGGAGCTATCTACCCTCTTCTACATACCCAAGCTCACAGATTCCCACGATTGTCCTTCTCCTGCAGTGACAAATACAACAACAAGCTGAACCCTTTATAGACCCTCAGGTTTAATCAGCAGCTGCTAATATAAAATGAACATGGTTGGTTGGTTAAAAAAAAGATTTGCCAAGAAACCCAAAAATAATGAGGTAAAGTTAATGAATCGTAAATAATTCAAAAATTCCCATTCTGGTCATGAAAGTATGAGCAAATTAAAATCTTTCAGGGTTCTTAAAAACGAAAGGCTTTGGTTTTTTTCCCCTCCTTCGACTCATTCAACACATTAAGAAAGATCTCAAAGTGCCCAGGAAGAACTTTAAT
Organism: Notoglanidium maculatum; assembly: GCA_030068355.1. Lineage (NCBI taxonomy): Eukaryota > Metazoa > Chordata > Actinopteri > Siluriformes > Auchenoglanididae > Notoglanidium > Notoglanidium maculatum. Next base: position 12,188,839 of record JAQQZX010000019.1, on the reverse strand, counting down.
ATTCCTGTGAGATTCATGAAGCCAAATCACTGCTTCACTCACGTACGCAGTGAGCCTCTGATTAGATCCTGTATCACTGCCTCATTTGCACACAATTGTGCCTTAAAGCATTTTGGCCTTCTAGCGCCTTCAAATTTTCCATTCAAAGATTAGATCTGAGGAAAGTATGACCTGCATGTCAATGCCCTCGTTAAAGACGCTGCTCTCTCTGCAATGAGCTTTAGAACCCATTTTTTTAAGCCACGAGGTCAGTCGAAAATCAAAGTGGTAAAATTTTTTGGTATTTCTTCACATTACCAGGCTAAAATCTGATTTTTTTTTTACGATATTTTCGAATCAGATTTGAGTCACATTCATACGTGGTCCTAAATCTGATATCACAGCCATGCGACTTGAATGAGAACGCTCAGATCGGAATTGGTGACGCATACATCAGCTACTAGAGCATCCATTTTGTCAGTTTTAATACCACGAGTCATCTCACAAATATGTATTTTGTTGTTGGTGACCCAGATCAATGTGCTTATGAGCGCTGTGACAGATACGTTCACATTACAGTTGGATACAGCTCACTTGGAATTATGAATGTGAACCGTCAAGATCTAAATCTGATCTAAGCAAAAAGTTGAACAATGAGCCTTGTGATGTGAATGGGGCCATATTGATGTGGTAGATTGGTTTTTTTTTACTCCTGAGTGTTACATGTACATGTAGGTGTTTCCATGATTGGGGTCCCATTTCTGTCCTACTGATGTGACATTTACAAATATGTACTGTATGTAAAATAAAGATAAGTGTCTTTCACAACATCATATGTGCATATGTCCGATAGAAAAATTAATATGCTATGAAATCTATAGCAGCCACAGTATGAAACAGCATCTTTGCCTGCTTCAGCCCACTGTAGGTATTTAACCTTGAAATATAATCACTAAAATACTTCAGATAAAGTATTCCATTGGCATTTATTCCTGAATCCATTTATCATCTCATATCCAAGCCATCCGTTATAAAGTTATGTCCAGGAGAAAGTTGTCGAGTCCTGAAGATCATGAGAAGAAGAAAAGTACATCGTCTTGCTCTTTTTTCTTTATTTTCAATGTTGTTTTGATATTGACTGATGGGGTCACTTTGAAAGTACGACACTGTTCCGAAATAATACATTGAAAGTAAATTATAAAAAATATACACTACCGGTCAAAAGTTTGGGGTCACCTACTCTTTTTCATAGGTTTTTCTTTATTTTTTTTGCTTTCTA
>JAQQZX010000019.1:12159974-12184194 GCA_030068355.1 Notoglanidium maculatum | reverse complement strand
GTCTCTTTTAAAGTCATAAAAATAAAGAAATAATTGAATTAGAAGGGGTGTCCAAACTTTTGACCGGTAGTGTATATATAATACATTTTAAGTAAATCAAGAGAATGTCCTTAATGTCCTCACATCAGTAACATGGACATTAGTTACCCAGATTTACTTAATTCAATTCAAAGCACTGTTAATTTCAACTTTTCAGTTATTTGATATTCTTCCCTGAGATGCCTTTGTAACTTTTCCGAGGTTTTTCATTTTCATTTTTCATTCTTTTTTCTCATGCGATTTTAACATGGTATAAAAACCCTACAGAATAAAACAGGCTGAATTTACGGGGTGTGCTTTTAAATTTAAATATGTAAATAGCTTTGCTATAAGCTTCGGCATCAGATCAAGCGGAAGAGCATTGTGAAATGTCTTTATGCGTCTTTCTCCGTAGTGTCTCGATTTAGCTCGGCTTTCAAACCGACAGTATGTCGACAGCATTAGCGCTGCAAAAGCACAATATTTAAAAACGAACGTGAGCCCTGAGACTGTGGAAATACTGTAATTAACGTTTTCTGATATTATTCATGACTGTTGGACCTGGAGGTGGTTATCGTCAGGTAATAATGCTTCAGATGATGTCCTTCAGAGGAGAAAATACCGGATATTCTCTTATTAAAGCTTTGAATTCATTCTTCAGAGCTTTAATGCTGTACTTTTACAGTAGATTTCTGTTACTTCCTCACAATTAAATAATACTGAAATAAACATGGCAGCATTGATGTTTTATTCAGTGAGTGTGTGTGTGTGTGTGTGTGTGTGTGTGTGTGTGTGTGTGCAAAAGAGAACAGCAGAGCATGAAGCCATTAAATCTGCCATTGTTATATTAATGTAGATTATTTGCTGCAGTTCCTCACTGTATGGGCTTTAAGCTAAGTAGCTTTATTTTAATAGCTGAATGCAAACAAATTAATTTGTAAATTATTTGTAGGAGCATTTACACAAGAAATGTGGTGCTCGTGAAGATCCAGGTAGTTAAAAAAATATGTCATATCCTACGAGAGCTCCTGAGGCGGTGTAAATTTACATTCAATGATCAGCTTCAAATCGTTGATTTGGCGTGAGTTTCTGCAAATGTACGTTAATTTGCAGCAACTCAAGACTACGATGTTGTTGAACTGTTTCCATTGCACATCACACACGTCTATAAATTAGATCAAACCAGCCATTTACTTAGGACAAAAGAAATGGCGCTCTATAAAACGAGTCTCAGGTAGCCGACTCGCTGCAGTGGCTGAGCTGCACTATTGGAAAATGCCTTATGGAGCATTTCTTCTACATTTTCTTGCCATGTTTTAATCTCTTCAATATATTTTTTCCTCCCATTTTCCTCAATACCAAGTGAGATTCTAATTTCCCTCTGATAAAATTGGTGTCCGACGTTCCTCGCGTCTCTATTCTTGTTCTGTTGTAAATTCTTATTCTTACTATTCACTAACCATTAAAAACGAATGTCTTTTGTGGTCGTGCGTTCTGAATTTCATCCGAGAGCGTAATTACTTTCAGCATCAAGTGACACATTATTGTGTCATGCTTTTCTGTTAATGCTACAGGTGCAGCCGGAGGACAGAGAGGCTTCCTCGGATGCATCCGCTCCCTAAAGATGAACGGCGTGACCCTCGACCTGGAAGAAAGAGCGAAGGTCACTCCGGGAGTTAAACCCGGATGTTCGGGTCACTGCACCAGTTTCGGGATGTACTGCCGCAACGGAGGGAAGTGTGTGGAGAAATACAACGGCTACTCGTGTGACTGCGGCAGCACGGCTTATGACGGACCCTTCTGCACTAAAGGTGCTCTCGCTTAAAAAATACTGACTTTTTTTAAACAACGATTGTTTCCCTTTCAGCGCTCCGCATTGCCGTCTCACAGAGGAAGCTTTGTGATTGTGTTGCAGATGTGGGAGCTTTCTTCGAGGTAGGAACACTGGTCCGTTATACCCTGGTCCCAGAAGCGAGTTCCTCAGCGTCCAGCATGGACGGAAAGGATTTGAGCCAATCACTGTCCACAGATATGAACCTGACACGAGAGGTCGTGACCTTCAGCTTCAGCACATCCAGCACTCCCAGTATCCTCCTGTACATCAGCTCGAGGAGCCAAGACTACATGGCCGTAGTGTTGAGACGAAATGGTACGATCTTCCTGATCAGATACAAGAAAAAACACAAACACATTTACACTGTTCTCTATTTAATGCCTTTCTTTAATAACTTTCTCCAAGTGTTTGTCTCCAATGCGACAGTAACAAATGCGCTCAAAGAAATGTAATGAAAAAGTGGATTCCCAATTTAAAAATGCTTAATGGTTTAACGCTGTCAGTGTAACTGTTTTAAAAAATAATATGTAATCTAAATTTCATTTTCAAACAAGTGTCCAGCTTGTCCCATCAGAGGATATGACGTCATGAGGTTGGTTGGTTTGGAAGTCCTAAGGAAGTATAGGAAGTATAACCTACATTATTTCCACGCTAATGTATTAGTGACAGCACTGGTAATCACTGACGCAATGGAAAATAAGGAAAGACAGACTAAAGGGGGGTCATTTTTGTACTGGCGCTGGATGCATCAATGAGGTTTATAGAGTCAAAAAACAAAAACTTTCACTTTTCACTTCAGTTAACGAGCACTTTGTAAAGGAGGACTGTGTGGAGGAGAGAGAGGGGTTTAGCGGCCAACAAGCTGAAGTCCGAGGCTGACTCCTCTGTGTTTGACTTTTCCGCTTATAAAGTTAGTTGTACTGTATGGAGATCACTGTCTTGTATATATGAGAGTGCTGATACGAGGTTAATCTGAGCAAAACTGACGCTTCAGACACAGACAATCAAGAAAACTGAGCAAACGATGTGTTTTTTTTGCTATCATGTAATGAAACCCATTATAAAATAATATTCCAAAATAATACATTACAAATGATAAGCAATCACCAACAATTTCCCACCATGAAATCATGTAAAATAAAGAATTTCTGTAGACACGACACATTTCCTCGCCTCCCCATTCTACGCCGCAATGGAACGTTCCGTTTCTCTAGCAACACGTGACCGAAACCCGGCACCTGAATGTGAACACGTTTAAATCCTAATCTTGCTAGTTTGCTGTTTTCACAACAACACGACAACACTGGTGGACAAGACACACACTCAAATAACAAACAAGTGACGTTGCTATAGCAACCATAGGCTGACTTACATCACTTCAACCTTCCTACTGGTGGAGCGAATGCAAACAGGAAAACAAAAAGCCCTCGGAGTTATGAACGCTTCAGTAGATAGTTCCCCTCAGAACTTAGCTGCGTCTTATCTCCAAGCTGATTATTGCAGTGGATTATGGGACATGTAGGATATGCAATAAATTGGCCAGGTGAAGGCACTTTGTGCTTTGAGTTTGGGCTCAATGCATTCGTTTCTCCTGACAGTGGGCGTGTCCTGTCTGTTACTCCTCAGTACTGAAGCCAAATACATTCAATCGTGACTTGTGTTTCTTTTAATACTAAAGGATGACCATGCATGCGATGAATCAGACACAATGCTGATACAAGTGAACTATCTGTCTTTCTCGATCAGGTTCTCTACAGCTGCGGTATGACCTCGGGGGTCTGCCCGAGCCCTTCACTGTCGATCTGGACCAGCGCAATTTGGCCAATGGACAGCCGCACAGTGTAAACATCACGAGAATAGAAAGAGAAATCCACGTCCAGGTGAAAATTCTGTTTTGTATTCACACGCGTCTTTTTGTATTTGCACTTGCACACGTATAGAGCGGATATGTACCTTTTTGCATTTCAAAATGGTGATTAAAATTGTTTAAAAAAAACTTTCCTTCATCTTCCACAAGGCCAAGTTGGAGCTTATTTACAAGTCATTAGCAGGGATCTTTAAATCTGAGTCGCTTGCAGAGAGTTTGACGCCTCGGGGTGGCTTTTCATAGTAACTCAGTTTCTCTGAGTCAGCCATTAGCTCTCTCTGATAAAGGTAAATAAGCTCAAAGCTATGAAATGTTGTCATTTTTCCCGGTGACACCACCACAGCATCAGGCTCTTTGTTAACGAGATCCACCGATATGATTTATTCATGCATGTATTCACTGCTTTTTCCTGGGTGCCGGGAATCTTGAGTGTATCTAAGGAATAGTTGGGCTCCGGGCAAGATTTGTACATAATAACAATAATAATAATGCATGTGTGTGTGTGTGTGTGTGTGTGTTTCATAGCTGGACCACTATCCTTTGATCAGCTATACCCTGCCTGAAACCTCAGACACTCAGCTCAACTTGGTGAAAACCCTCTTCTTAGGAAAAGTCATGGGTAAGCGCACTTTCCAGAATTTAAGAACCAAGGTATAACTCCAGGAATTTCTGGAAAAATACCAAGCCTTCATCTCAGCCAACTCACTCAGCACACTTACTAACTAACTCACACTGACCTGAAGCTCATTTACTAATCTCTTCTTTAGCATAAGTACCTCTTTAACCAGGTTACCAGAAAGTTCTCAGATATGACGTTTGGCTAGTCCTTAGTACCTGCCTGGTCAGGGTAGCGGTGGTTTACTTTATGCTACTAGCTTGTTTATGATTTGGGAAATCAAGCCAAGAAAATCTGATGGGAAAACAGTCCTACGTACTGAACATCTCCCGCTGAGATCAGTTATAAACTGGAGTGATGTAGCTGAGGATGAGGAACTGTCAGAGTCAAGACTCGCACATCATACTGACAGTCCTGATATTGCTACCTCACAGTGTTTTCCAGGGTTTCAAAAAATCTGGTTGAGGCCATGCTCACTTCATGTGTTATAAGGATACACATAGTGAGATTATGTTTACTTTAAGCGTGTTCATGGGACTGGATTACATAGAAGGGTTTTGTTAAACTCAGATTGATTCATTATTATATCAATACTTTGTTCAGCACACCACACACTCCATTTATGATCCTCGTTCTTCCTGCGATTTCTGCAGAAACCGGTTCCATCGACCCAGTGCTGACGGAGAAGTATAACACTCCTGGCTTCATAGGATGTCTGTCACGAGTACAGTTTAACAGCATCGCTCCTCTGAAAGCGGCTCTTCGTTCACATCTCGCTGTGTCCGTCTCGCATCAGGGCAAACTGGTGGAGTCTAACTGCGGCGCGTCCCCACTCACCGTCTCACCGATGTCCACTAACACTGACCCCTGGCACCTGAATGCAGGTACAAAACCAAGAAGAAGCATTTGCTATGATTTATGGGCTGTAATGAGTGCAAGCAAACTCTTCATAATTCATACACATTATGTTGGAATTAATGTTAAGCTTGTAGATGTCACAGCTTAAGCTAATTACGTCAAATTATCCTTGTTCTTGAGTTCGAGATCGAGATTTCCCACTGAAGGTGCCAGTGATCTAGCAATCGCTTGTTATTAACACACATGACGGTTCCTGTAGGTGTAGATTTCCCGTTCAACGAGGAGAGAGTCGTTCCAGACGGGGTGAACAGGAATTCAGCAGTAATTGGAGGTTTGCTTAAACTGTTTGAGCTTCTCATTTCCTCATTCATTTCTCACCAGCATTATTATTTCAAATATCTAAGTGCTCATGTCGTTTCTTCCTGATTTAGGCATCATTGCCGTGGTGATCTTCACCGTCCTGTGCACTCTGGTGTTCCTGATTCGCTACATGTTCCGCCACAAGGGAACGTACCACACCAACGAGTCGAAAGGAGAAGAGCGATTCGAATCAGCTGATACAGCCATCATCAGCGCGGAGCCCAATTTCATAGACACCATCGAAGAAAACAAGAAGGAGTGGTTCATCTAAGACATCTCTGAAGAAGGACGTACAAACCGCTTGAGACTCTCACTGAGGATCGGGAACAAGTGCAACCCCTTCCTTTGCAACTCGTTTTTTACTTCTTCTCCTTTCTTTTACTTGCTCCCTTCCTTTCTCTGTGTATTTCTTTGGTCCTCTTTCTCTGTTTATCTCTGTCTGCCAGCGGATCGTCAAGGCAGCTTCGGTGAGTGCTTCGAGGGTTCGAGGTTCTCTTCATTTCTGGCCGCTCCTCAAGCTGCGTGGTCAGAAAGGAGCTGATGGATGTGAATGTGAACCAGGATTACGGTGACATGGTGGACTCGGGCCTGCCTTTCTGCGGCTCCTGTACTCAAGACCAAGTCAAGCAGGGATGACGCTGTGAAAGAATCTCCTCTGTGCAGGAAGTGAAGACTCCAAAGCTCATTCTGGGCTACAGCATGTCTGCAGGAGGAGGCCAAGGAGGCCATGTAGGTCAAAGGCCGGGGATTTAACATCCAAGACCTTACACTTATCACTGAGTCCTTTGTAGATCTGTAACCCTCGAGGTCACACTAATCTATGGGACAATCTAAAAACACTGAGAGTTTCCCAGAGTTTAAAGAAATCAAAATGTTTATCTATATTGGCCAGATGATGAGCTTGACAGTGACATCATCATGGTGTAACCCTGACTGGTTGGAGTGTTTTGTCCCAGCGCTCGTCCCAGAGTGCTGTTTCATAAAAAATGCTGTGCATTTGTTAAACACGATATCTTCCCAATATGGTTCTTTTGTGTTCTTTTATAATCAGCATGTAAAATGCTATAATGGTACAGGTATGCAATGGTATGATGATGTACTCTATGTCTATAATTATTGTATCGGTCCAGACTGTAATTTGTAGACAAATCTTGGTGTTAATTTGAATAAACTCACAATTTAAACGGCTTACTCGGATTCAGATTTACTGCAGAGCAGCACCTGCTAAACAAATTCAGGCTTGGTTACATCCAGATTGACTCATGGACCAGAAATAACACTTAGAAGGGACTTTGTAAATATGAAGAGCACTCTGAGAAAAAAAGGGAGCTACGCTGTTAGCATGTCAGCCGTTCGACAAACGTTAAACTTTTTAATTAATCCTTATTTACAGCTCCATATATTTTAACTTTTGTTGAAATGCTAATTACCTTGTTTTGATTGACTAACGACTTAAGAAATTGTACTTTTTGACAGATTATTCATTTGGTCGCTTTTTTGTTAATAATGTTTCGTAATAATGGCGCAGCGTGTTCACGTCCCCATTTAGCTCCATAAGAGTTATTATTGCACCTAGTGGTCAAAATTGGAACTGCACCAAGAAGCCCATTGCGGAAGGAATCACTCTATGAACATTTTTTTTTTCCCCTTCAGCTGGTATTTTGAACACGATTGAACAAAGGTTTGTCTAAAACTCCTCAAAGTGATGACGTTGTCGAATCGCAAATGCCTACTACCCTATTACAAATATTCCCTTGAGTAGAATGACAGATAAGTAGAGAGCAAAAGTCAACTAGCCTATTAGCTTAATTTTGTTTCAGGTTATGTCATTATGCAGAGTCTAAATCTAAGGGAACGAGCTGCTGTACCTTTTGTCCCTTCAGTATACAGAGAAACATGCATGTAGTGTACCTTTAAAAGTCAATCAATTACATGCTTTAAATATTAAAGGTACACTATATCAACAATTCAATGATAGAAAATGTACTAAAGATCAGTACGACAAGGTTAAGTAAGCACCCTTTTCTTCTGAGAGTGCATGATGATATGGGGCAGTGTGCTTTTTCAGTGAATGTATAAAACTGTATACACGTTTTGACCAGGGAATTTCTGATTTTGTCGGTAATGGTGGCATTCTTAGCCACTGACAGAAAATAAAATAAAATAAAAAGGTCTGTAGACATTGATATGAATCCGTGTTTAGAATGAATACGCAGTAATATATACAGTATGATCGACTCTATGTGTATATAATGAGCTGAGTTGGAACTGGTTCTGCAAAAATAAAGCTACTTTGTACAAAACCTCAGTGAGACCGCTGTGCTCTTTTTCAATACTAATTGCAATGTTAATTTTACTAAATAAATACTGTATGAAGCAAAACCTCATTACAGTGTCCCAGGCTAGAGGCTTTCAGGACAACAGAAAAGCTTTTAATACACCATAAAGTTATAACACAAGTCATTCCAGAAGAACGCTGTGACATTGTGGGTTTCACACATTCCACATTCCTATATATCTATATCTATTTATAGATATCTAATATCTATATATTTGTTTGGCGTTAGATATGAACCCTATAGCTGTGACCCTGAAACACTAGAAAACACTAAAGAAGAAGAAGAAGAAGAAGAAAAAGAAGGAGAAAAAACTCAACCTCAGCTACATTACTCACTTCCAGAACTGTTTTTTTTTTAATCCCGCAATGTTTTCTAACCAACTAAGACGGTTCTATTACCCAAAATATTAACAAACCTACGCAGATACTAAGGATTAATAAATGAATGCGGTAAAAGCATCACAATGCAATACATGTTAATAAACTCCTTCTTTCTTTGTTCTGCGAGCTTCCAATCTGACCATTCGCTTGCACCCGCATGGAAGCGAGAACGTTTCGCTGCGTCCTGCATGATCCGAGTAGCAATGCGCACCTCTATAAAAGAAACACATTATTTGTTCATTTATTTAGTTCCATTCGTAGCAAGCATTTTTTTTTTCGCATTCTTTGTGCATTCCAACATTTTTGGCTGTTAGAATGAATTCAAGCAAACAATTGGTTTGATCTTTGTTAAGTGTTACAGTAACTCACATGCAGCTCCATTTCCTCACCTTCTTTTATCCACTCTGATTTAATGCCAGTCCAAGTCCCATTGGCTCCAAGCTCCTTATACCTGATGCACTGATGAGCTTCCTGAACTCCAACACCTGCTTATCTATGAACGTCTTCCCCCAGAAGTGCCTCTTGAATGTACAGAAACATGTTTATCGTACAGCGACATCCGCAAACTTGAAACGTTTCATTACGGCAGCGCTTTGCCCTTCCTTGTGCTAGTTGTGATTTCTTAGATTATGGAAAGGGAGAAAAAAAAATGGATTTCGAGTGCCAGTAAAAATGCTGAACAGTCTTATATGGTATTTCTATTAGAACTGGTTACTAGCTTGCGATTTCCAAAACCACCGGTGAACATATCAAGACATATCTGAGTTTTAATTCTAAGGCTTAATGGTTTTTTCACCACTATATATATATATATATATATATATATATATATACATATGAGAGGATGACAGGATGAGAGGATGACAGATGGGTCTTGAGGCGTCACCCACAGAGGACATGAGAGGACGTTCTGACATCTTACAGCTACAGCCCCAAGCCAAGTCACATTTGAGCAGCAGTCTCTCAGGGAGTTTATGAGGAGGAAAGAAGAGTAGACAGATGCAAGCATGCATGCAGGGATCACAGCACTGTTCATTTATTACACAGATTTACACAGGCAGATGTTCTTAGGAGAGCTCAACCTAGCCATCTATCTGTGGAAAAGTTTCAGAACGATTTAAGATCAGTTATTCTCGGATAAATACAGTTCGAATAAATTATGTTAGAATTCAGAAAGGATTTGGGATCTACTAAGTAAGGATTAATAACATGCTGGCCAGCTATGAATGAGGAAAATAATCAACCGCTGTAGTGTGTTATGCTGCATGAAGCTTCTGTTTTGTATTTATATATTTTTTTATACTCCAATTATAGGTACATTTTATGTCATGGTCATATATACTGGTCATATTATAGCAGCTAGAAAGAATCTAGCTCTCACCAGGCTCTTTTTATTTTTTTGGCGATGATTATAATATGATAGGAAACAAACCTGTGGTACAAAAAGTACTTCTACAACCGCTAAATCTACTAGTCTGTACACTCCTGGGCAAAAAAAAAAACATTAAGCAGACGGCTTTTTACAGAAAGAAGAGTCCGTGTTGTTCCACTCGATATTAAAGTCTTCAAACAGAAGAGATTTTGGAACATTTTGAACCCCCAGACGATTTTATATCATTTCAATCTTGTCATGATTTTCTCTTTGTGTACCAGAAGACTATGTAAGTGAACTTCCCTGTTTCCAGCTTTTCCCCCCGACAGTTTCAGCAAAACAAGGCCGACGTCTCAGGAGCGCTTTCTTTACTTCCTGTTCATTTTCTGCCCAGTGATTTTTGTTGAGACCATTAAAAGCTTAATGTTTTGCAATATTGGGATTGCTTCATTTTTCTTGCTCAGGAGTGTACGCTGGGTGCCTGCGTTTTGTCGACCCTCAACTGCCTATTTTGGGGTCACTTTCTCTAGGTACTGTAGTAGCCTATAGCACGATGGCATCTAGACCCGTTTGAGGCTATGTCATCGATGTCATCCTGCTCCATCACAATCTATAGCCACAAACAGCTGCTGATTAATATAACCCTTGCAGCTGGAATTCCTGTCAGAGATGCTCAGTCAGAATCATGCAGTTTGCTCTGTGACATTTTGAAAACCCGGGACATGTCCAGACATGATAAATGACTTGTTGACCGGGCTGTTTGTGAGGTGATGAAGAGAACAGAATGCAGAGTGATGCATCAATCTAACCTCATTTAAAACCCCGTGAGTTTGCCTTCTGCGTGTGAACGAGAAATGTGAGTCGACTCAGTGGTGCTCTGAGCCAAATGAAATGACTCGGTCAAAAGAGTCACGATTAGTAAATGCGTTCAGTGTTTCTGAGTGCTCGTTCCTTCATTTCCTTTCCTCCTTTGTTACTTACCTCCTCCCTAAAAAGGCACGGAGAAGGTTCAAGGAAAGGATGCAAGGACAAGACGAATCAAGGACCGATTTGATTCAGACAACCTTGCTCCATTAAATGAATCGAACAGCTGCATCACATAAAGTCACTCCGTGGTGACATAACAGACCAAAGGATTAAATCCTAGACACTGGATTAACCTTAAAGGTCCACTATGTAGGATTTAGACGGATCTCTTAGCAGAAATGGAATATAACATTCATATAAGTGTGTTTCATTAGTGTATAATTACCTGGAGCGATGAATCATTGTGTTTTTGTAAGGTTTGAATGAGCTCTTTATATCTACATAGGGAGCGGGTCCACATCTACAGAGATGTGCCACTACAGGAGCCCAGAACGGACAAACCTCCGGAGAGCATGTTTTGCGTTTTTACAAGTGGTAGCGTGAGTCGGGAAGGAAGCACCAGAAAGAAGACAAGGAATAAAAAAGGAAGAAGAATGAAGAGGAATCTGTGTTTGTTGGTTCTGGCTAACAAGAAATTTTGAAAAATGCAGGATCATACTTATTATTAAGGAGAAAGGAAGGGAGTGTGAATGTAAGTACATGCAAATACGTTATAGGCACCTGACGGCCACGGTACACTCTAATACACGCTCAGAAAGCGAGGGGTAAGGGAGGGGCGTTCAGGTGGTTGAATCCTACATGGTGAACCTTTAACACAGAACAGGTGAACACAATCAAGTGACAAACCAATGAGGTGGTTGTATTCAATGTAGTGGACACTTAATTATAAATATTCACACACTTAACTGTTGATGTTTTCGGTGAAACAAGATTCACCTCTTCACTTGACTTGACTTTGGTTCCTGCTGGATTCCTGTTCAGCCAATCCATTGAAATCCAATCCGATCCATATCAAAGAATCTCACTCTTTAAACATCCCATGAATCTTGGTTGTAACGTTGTATGTTATGTCTAGAGACGGAAAATAAATTGGTGAAATATAAAAATCGTGATTGACTTGGTTGCGCCTGAATATGTTATATACTTAACCATATTTAACCATAATCAAAGTAATCTCTAAAGGCTAGGAGGTGTTTTAGATGCATGGAGTTATGAATGAGGACTGAAGATTTGAACGGCTTGTATATATGAATGTGCTGATCCGGGTAAACTATCCTAAATATCCCCCTTCTCCGCTTTCCATCTCTAAGAATGGACTTTTTTCCTCATGTCTCTGAAGGCCTTGCTGATGAGGAGCTCGGCACGGTAGAGTCATGGACGTTTTAACGTGTCAACATTAAATAGCTTTGAGCTTATTTACTTTTACCAAAGAGAGCTAATGGTTGCCTGTGAAAGCTTCCCTGAGGCTCCAGAATCTCTGTAAGCCACAGCGCTTTAATGAGCCCTGCTAATGAGTCGTAAATAAGCTTCAGCTCAGCTTTGCGTAACGCAATTTATTATTATTATTTTTTTGCCGTGGTATTTGAACTCACAACCTTCCACCAGTGAGGGAATTCCTGTGAGAGTAAAGGACACATTTGGAAGTAAAGTATGCAGCGAGAGAAATAATGAGAAGTAAGGAATTAAAATTGGAAGAAGTGCTTAAAATCCTAAAGTCGACTCATCTCTTTCGGACGAGTCCACAGGGAGCCAAACAACTCGAGTAGAATTCATTCATGGAATCTACTTGAGAACAACATTAAGAAATTTATTAACATTATGTGCATAGCATTGATATGGACTGATACTACATACTCCAGAAGATAAAAAGACTGGAGCACACACACACACACACACACACACACACACACACACTAATCAAGACTCCACCTTTGATGCTGCTTCACACCTCGACATCGTCACCTCATCAGTTCCCGTTGTGCTGCACTGCTTGTGTAGGAAGCTGAAGACATGTAAAAAGCTCCCTGATCGATACACACTTTCAGGAAATCAGTGTACTACAGCGAGCTACAGAGACTACACATCCACTCTGTACTGTTATACCTGCGTGGACACAGACTACACCACAACAGCGAAGACATGTTTAGTACAGTACACCGTATAACACTGCGACGCTCACCTGGACACGGATTTCTCTCTCTATTCTCGTAATGTTCTCGCTGTGTGGCTGTCTGCTGTCCAAATTGTGCTGATCCAGATTGAAGGGCTTGCGCAGACCCCTGAGGCTATAACAGAGCTGTAGAGAACCTGAGAGCGAGAGACTAAGAGATAGAGAGCAGGAGAGAGAAGGTAGTCATTATCATCACAATTACCTTTGATTTATTACATGCGGCATCATCACTTCTTATAGAAAAAGGAACGAGCACTTTAACTCCAGTCGGATTCCTCTCGTACAAACACACACTTTGCTCTGTTGTTAAAACTCCTCCGAGCATATCACTAATAAGGTAGAAAGCGTTCCGACTGAATTGTTTCTCGACGCATGTGTGCGTCCAGGTGTGTTTGAGTCAATACGAATGTGTTAGTGAGTGTGACCGAGAGAAAGAGAGACACTCCACTGAGCAGCCATTAAACATTACTTAGCTGTATTGGTTGAATCGAGATGCTCTCTTAGAGCTCTGCTTTGCTTTGGACACTAAATGAATGAATAAATGAGCAACCGAGACTCTCAGAGGAAGTCATTAAGCAGAAGCATTCAGCTGCCGGCTATTTACACAGTGTTGGAGAACGTATTAAAAGACAATAAATGAAGAATAAACGTGTTCAGTCGAGCGTGCGTTCGTGTATCTGAATCAGGCAGCAGCGTCGTCCCGTTGCGTCGCAGCACCACATGATGTACTCGAGCTGATGTACAGGTGCATGCTGGGATTGCCCGACATGCTGAACGCTTCGTATCTGTGTTAATCTAAGTCACAGATGTAAATATCACTTACTCAGCATTACTCAACGAAGCACTGTAAGTTTGTTAAACGGACACGGTAAAGCACTTTTCAGAGGATGGAAGGGTGATTTAGGTTGTATATCCTTAATAGTCGCTCATTATGTTTTTCAACCTCAGGTCCATTCCGTCTTTTCCAAAAAAAAATCCTTTTAAAGAGAAACAGCTTCACGCTTTTGATTCTCGAATTCATACAGGAATTTAGATTTTTTTTTTTCTTCCCCAGTGGCATGAAGGAACAGTTGCGTTTTTGATTCACCGTGGCCTTGTTTGAGGCTTTGATTTCTATCATGCAGAATACTCTGCATCTTTTTATGCTATCATGTGCCCTTCATTACTTAATAAAAAGGCATCAGACTTTAAAACAGACTAAATGTAGTGCCTGTTATTACAGATTAGAACAGCTATAAATCAAAAATCCTAAATCATTGTTCTTCTCTCTCCATATCAACAATGACGCGGCTTTTTAATAATTCTGTTTATGTAGCCTGTCTACAATGAACCCTTACTTAACTATAGATGCACTAATGTATTAGAGCGAGCATGTTAATATATTCCTGCCACTTGCTAAAACTACGCTCAAAGTTGCTGCTGTACAAAATGAATCAGCATTGTTGTCATTATCGATTTTCCTTGATTAGCCATAAACGCAATGCGGCATCTTATTGTCTATTGAAGACAATAACTACAGCGCAAAGGTGCTCATGTGCATTGTTAAAGTGTCTTACACAAGCAATAAAACCACAATTACTGCAGGAATTGTTGCATGATGCGCAGAATGGACGGGATCGTGGGAAATCAAGAGAAATAATGAAGTAAATCTGCACAGGGGAGATGTGTGAGTAAATGTACATAACTGCAAAAGGACAAGAGAGGGAAAGAGAGACAGCTGAGCTCATATGATACATGAAGACACTTATTACACTGTTATTTTTTTATTCAACACCGGGGATGTTGTGTGTCAATAAATATAAGTCTCTTAGACGAGTAATGATTCCAGGGAAATGTAATTTATTGTACAAAAAGCTGCAGTTGCCTTATCACAATATGTGTGTTCCTATATTTACAATTTTAACTTGTGAATAGCCTAACACACACACACACACACACACACACACACACACACACACACTACTCAGGAGTTTTTGAGCCGTTAAAACGGAGAGTTTTGGAAATGCCGCTGTCCCCGTTTTAGTTAGAAAATTCCAGGGTTGTGTTTTAGTGTGGACGAGGGAAAACGGAGACTTTTGGAAACGATGACGCAGATAAGACAATCTGCTTCCTGTTTACACCAGCACACGCATGCCTGGTGTATACGAATGCTCCTGTGATGTGTGTTCTCAGGCATGTTAGTATGGATGTAGATTATTCCTAATACAGAGCTAGAATGCAGAGCTCGTTTTCTTTTCACGTTTTAAAACTAAAACATATCGATATGGACGCAGCCCAAAGTCAGGAGCGACTTTTGACAAGCGGCTCAAATATGGATGTTAAAATGAGTAATGCAGTGTGAAGGAACCTCAGAATTATGAGGTTCTAATTGAAACAAAAGAGAAACACTGAGCCAACTTTATATGTACCAGGCCAGCATTTTTTAATGGATGGTGAAAACTAGAACATGTAGCAGGAATGGTATTTAATGCATGAGAGACTAGTAGTTTTGTCTAAAATTTAGGAGAAGCAGTTTTATATAGACTGCAGAGGACAGGAAGATGAACATGGGGAACTTCATTATCAGCTAACTTGGCAGGGCTTTCATTCTGCTCTGTGTGTGTGTGTGTGTGTGTGTGTGTGTGTGTGTGTGTGTGTGTGTGTTGTTAAGTTGTTAAATAAAGCCACTTAGGCCTAAGCTACTGAAGTAAACATGCACAAATGCCTTATTAATCTATTTATTACTCTATTTATCATAATGATTACAATCCCATCGTAGCCATTATATTAAAACTACAAAACTAACGATCTGCGAAAAACAATGAAGGTTTAGGACAAAAATTGCAAACTGAGATTTTAATGAAATCTACAGTATTAATAAAGTGAAATCATAAACCGGTGGTGAATGAATAATTCATTTGTCTCGAAATGAAGCTGTAATTTGGAAAGAATAAAGCATGATGTGGGGTGCTGTTATAGGAAAATAATGAATGTCCATGACTTAAAGTGTACAGTATAATACAGAAATGTGCTAAAGATATCTTTTTAGTTATTAAGTAGAAATGAAACATCCACATCTATATATAGGAAAGTTTACAACTTAAAGTGGCTCACCTTTCCCAGAATCCTCTGCGCCAAGCGGCGAGACACCATTTTCGATGCCATCCGTATTCCAAAAACCACCCTCAAAAATCCGGCGACATCCTGGGCCGTAGATCCTAAACTGCAACATGAAATTGATGCTATTTTCTCAAAGTATCTATATTTTAAATTCTTTTGGCCAATCCGTTCCATTTTCATATGGACATTCCGGACATCATGGACCAGAACAGGCCTCGGCTGTCTCGAATACGGCGGCTAAGAAAAGAAAAGAAAAGGCATGTTTTATTCAAAGCTTACATATGACACGTGAATTAAGAAAAAGTCCGAGATAGGTTTTGAAGGGCTTGCTAACGATGAATTTGTGAAGGTTTTGCAGCACAGAGAGCTAACAGTTAGTGGTCACATGCTTTCAAAACGAAAACAACGCACTGAATTCTGGAAAATATGAGCCGGCTCCTTTAATTCTGATTTTCACTTACGTTGTAACAGCTATAAAGAGTCATCCTATCACAAGAGTCTTTTTTATCTCACTTGAATGTAATGAAACAACAGTAACATGTTTGTTTTCTTCCAGAAAAGGTTCACAAGATAGGAGCGTGATGAAGGATGCGTCATGACTGATAAGACCCAATCAGGAAGTGTTTCCAAAAGCCTCCGTTTCTGGCCATCCACACTAAAACATTTTCAAACTAAAACGGAGCCGGTGTGTCTGAGGCTCGAAAACTCCAAGGAAGTATGGATGCGAGGTGTAAACATAGCAAAAGTGAAAACACATTAGCGTGGACATAGCCTTTGACTGTTACAAAGCACTCATGCTGGAGACTCTTCGCCATATCAACAATCACACGTTTTTAATCCATTTATCGGGACCATCTCCCATGCAAATCCTTGTATATTGTAGAAATGGCGTGCTGTATCGGTGTTTTCTGAGATATTTTGTCTAGAATTGTTACCTACTGACCCCCCAGGTGGAGACACAACAGAGAAACAATCCATAACCAACAATAAAGTGTACTGAAATGCTAAAACGTGACTAATAAAACATGAGTCGGACATAAGGGCAGCCCGTAAACAGATATTCATGCTGATGTTAAGTCAATACGCTCCCAGCTCTGCGATATAAAAAGGACATTTGAGCTTGACGCCGAGGTGATGGTGACACAGGTATAAATAAATTTTACATCTGCTTTAAGTCCAGAGATGAACAGCGAATACGGAATAAATCTGTGGCGGAGATGAGAATCATTCCATCATGCGTCATTGAAAAAAGACGCATTACCAATTCACAGAGGGTCAGAAACGAACGTTACAATCCATCTCAACTGGCTGACTAAGGACAAAAATTACATTCCAGCCAGCCTTTTTTACAACAAGCGGTATATTAAATGATGGCATTGATATTCGGGTCATACACTCTGTAGATCTAATCTGAGAAAAATTACATTTTCGGGTGCTTGTAGGCCAACATGCTTGGAGGCACCATTGTGTATAAATAAGGCAGTGACACAGGAGCTAAGCCGAGTTAGACTTCTCGCTGTGTTGAATGCTGTTAGCCATCGAAGGTGACCTGTGAGTGAAGCGGTTATTTGGGTTTATAGATTTCTTTATAATAATTGAAGGAAAATCCCTTTAACAGGAATGTTAAAGTGTTTCGGGCTGCTGTGTAATTTTTGTCATGGGCTTTAGAGTGCGATGATGAAAGCAAAAACTTTCCTAATGTGCTGAATGAGCCGAGGAAGAAAACAGTAGAAGAAAAAAAAAGCCAAAGCCATTCATTTTCAAGGATAATTACCCTCTACGAACCAGCTTGTTCATTTTTTTCCCCACAGCCGTAATGGGATTTTTGACCAATTTTTAATTTATTATTTTCACCCCATTTTTTTTTTCTTGGTTGTGCTCTCAGGCTCCTGCGCCTGTAAGCCAGTAACTAGCACTAAAATTAAAGTTCAAGTTTGTTTTTGTTTTTCTTTTAAACCAAGCGAGCACATTTATATTCAAATCAGTTATTACATTAAAGTAATTCAAGTACTCCATTCACACTCGCTTGCTTCCTCCGTGCTAAATAATAAGTCCGATCCTCCAGTTTTCAAAATTTGGGTTCTTAATCTTGTTAGCCAACACCAGCAAACACTGATTCCTCTTCTTTCTTCTTCCTTGTCTTCCTTTCTTCTTCTTTTTCATCCTTCTGGTGCTTCCTTCCCGATTCACGCTGCCACTTGTAAAAACACAGAAGGCGTATAGAGCTTTGTCCATTCTGGGCTCCTGTAGTGACGCAACATGGCGGCTCCGTAGCAGCGGACCCGCTCCCTATGTGGATATAAAGAGCTCACTTTAAGCTTACAAAAATACAAAAATGTATAGTTATAGATACACTAATTATACTAATAATTATACGCTGGTCATCGTTTGGTGAAGTTGTGGAGTAAACATCCATGTTCTGAAGGTCGAAGGAGAACGCTTGACAGGAATGAAAAAAAAAACACAAATACTGTCAGCATGGATGGACGTTTATGTCGCTCTAGCGTAATTATTCAAGTTGATTATATTACAGCATGGCTCAAAGGTTCTTCACAGTTCTCTACAAAGTATTGGGTTTATTTCAGCAACAAAATCAATAATACGTTTTTATCCCAGTTGATATTCATTATTAATGAAACACATCATTGAAAACTCGAACGGTAGTCGAGAAATTCCTTAATGAATTCGAAATATATTGGGCAAGGTTGAGTTAAGTGAGGATTTAATACCAAAATCGTGTAAATCTCAACTGTAACTATGGTTTCAAGTGCACATCACTGATTTATGACATGAAAAGTCTCGGATACTTTTACTCAAGAACGATCTAGCGATCTTGGAGAGATGAACTACAAAGGTAATTTGTATAATCTGAACATGGCATCCAGAATATCAACTGAAATGGGTGCGTAACCCGACTCTAAATACAAGTAACTCAACATTTGGACTTAACTTCACGGCTGCACCAACAAATCGATAAGAACTGCGTTATACGCAGAATGAAATTACATTGTTTTTACATTCTATAAACCACAAACCTATAGAAAGGCATAAAAAACAAAAAACACACAATATGGCATGAAATCACCACCAGAATCTTAAAAATACAGTGATATAAAGTTTTGCTTATACCAGCATTAATAAAATTCATTTTTGTCTTTTTATCCAGTTCATCGTTTAATCGACTGGTTAACTGATTACCAAAATAATTTCTTAGTTTCTTAAGTCACCAATCTTATATGGATACATTTTATATATTAACACCATTTCCTTCATGTTTTCAAATGATTGTGGTGATATATAAATTTGATTTTGGTAGAAACACATACACGTACCTAGAATTCATTACTAACTGTCAGGTAAAACTACAATGTTATATATTGAAATACTTGAAGAAAGACGCCAGAGTTGAATATATACAGGTACATTGTTATCCTTATTTATACATATGGAAGGAAGAGATGTTTGTAGCAGAGGAAGTGAAAACGCACGGAGTATATGAGGAAGACAGTTGGTCACCGGATCGTTTTGGGCTTGTGGGTGGTAGACCACCTCATCCAATATGAGAAACGAAACTGGAATGGTGCAATAAGCTCATTAAGTTCAAGTTGTGACCATTACCGCTCTGCATGGAAAGAGTTAATGGCCTCGTAGCACCAAAGCGGCCACAAATAACCACTTTAAAAAGAAAAATTGTGTAGGATGGAGACTTTATTGCGAGTCCTTGACTGTTGCAGAACGACTAAGAGCTTCTTACCTGACAAAAATCGTTAAACACACACTGTGGGTGTCTGATATGAGAGCAGCTCGGGTCAAACTCGGCCTCAGACTTTCACACTGGGAATTTTTCCATCACTGTAACCCTTAAAGCATGGCTTTATTTCATGCTCTGAGTGGATTTTGCTCTCGGTCCAGGGCAGCGACTTTAGAAAAACCGAAATCAGGAGGTCAGATTAGGCATGAGGGCTAAAATCGATGAGCTGTAATGGAGTCCAAAACATGCTAGAGAGCTTCAATTTCAGAAGTGATCGGACTCTGGAAAGGACCTTCGCACACACAAACACACAGACACACCACTTGTAATCCCAAGCATTGTTCAAGAAGGATTAATGCTGGTTTTAAATATCCATTGAATATATTTTGTCCCACCTCCAGACACTGAATGCGAGAAAGTTTTCTGTTTACCGAATTTCAACCAGAACGTTATTCATCCGGCTGTTTGTTTTGTCTGTATTTTCATGTTGACCTGGTCTTTATTCTCTATTCACGTTAAGGGTGATGAAGAGATGCAAATGAAGGCAAAGATGAATAGCAACACTCCAAAACATCCTCAAACATTTGCATTTGAATACTAGTGCGATGACAATGAGGCCGTCTGGAAAAAAGACCATTTCTCTAAGCACGCAGGATTTCTCAAACGGTGGGTTTTTTTGTGTTCCAGGTTCGGATTATCTTTTGTGTGGTAAACTGTGTGATACAAAAAAGCCAGAACACGATGAGGGAAATGTGCGTGAGGGAGATTTCTCACTATCCTGCCTTTTTATCCTTATTTCTCTATTGATACAGGCTGGCATAAGCCATCCAATATTGGTTTTCTCACCTGTATTCACACCACATGCTGGAGAAAGGCAGTGAATAGGCAGTAACACGGTATGCTGCAGTATGTGAGAGTTTACAGAGTACAGTATATTTGACAAAACAAGAACAGTGTGACACAGTAGGCTTCAATAATCAATCCTTTAATAGCCGTGTGTTGTGTGTGAATGTTTTTGGAAGTCAAAGCATACCGAAGGTTCCAACCAAATTTCATTAACGCAAAGATTTCTCCGTAATCCCATATGTATGTTCATGTACACCAATCGTGCCAAACTAAAGCACGTTCTTGAGACTCAAAACACGGAAGTGCTCAAAACACTAGATAGAAATTTTCTGAACGGAGGATTACACTCGTTACAAAGAGAATCAAAAACATGCAAACTTGCAACGCGAACAGGAAATATAAACACAGTGTGATTACCTTCCAGTCGTGTTTCCATTAACTCGCTTAATGCGCAATTTGAAATTGTGAACTTAAAAAACGAGTAACAGAAACACGAATTTCAGGAAAAAAATCACAAAAAATGTTTTCACGCTTGCATGAGGTGGTTTTTCAGGCAATTTGATAAAGCAAATTTGAAATGGAAACACATTTTTTCACGTTTAAGTCCTATGACATGACACGAAGAGCAAATGTTATAATGTAATGTAATACTGTCTGTGGTAGCTCAGTGGTTAAGATGTTGGACTAGTGATCGGAAGGTCGTGAGTTCAAATCCCAGCACCACCAAGCTGCCACTGCTGGGCCCTTGAGCAAGGCCCTTAACCTTCACAGCTCACTTGTATAAAAAATAAGATGTAAGTCGCTCTGGATAAGGGCGTCTGGCAAATGACATAAATGTATAAATGTAAATGTAAGAGCTACTATATGAGAAGAAACTATCGCGAGGGACTGAAACCCAGCTTTAATCACATAACATTACTGGACGGAAACAAAGATTACTTGCAATTGGGTTTTGTTGAAATTTTTCAAAATATCACTTCAGTTTGCACAAACCTGCAATGGATGGCAGACATGTGCTTCGCATTCGGTCACGCCCACAATATTCCATAAAAGGCAAAGTCTTTGTTACAGAGACAACAACATGGCGCCTAAACGGTGAAAAAGGTCCTAAAATTTCCAGTAACGCAGAAAACTGGAAAAACTAGTTTCCAGAAACCGATTCCTCTCTTTATAGGGCAGCATTTCTTTTGTCCTAATTGAATAAGGGAAATATTTGAAAATTAAATATTTCTCTTCGGTTATCGATTTCTTTCAAACCTACCTTTAATTGATTCTCCTTAAATGTAAACCCAAGCCTAACGGTTCGATTAGATTTTATAAATATATTTGTTCATATGCAGCTTGATTACATGAAGCCCACTGTCCCTTACTTTCTTCTTTCCTTATGCTATTTTAGTCGCCATTGGAGCTTATTGGATATACATTAATCTCCCTGAAGTCTCTTCCTTGAAAAGGAATGGGGAGAGCACAGAGCTGGAAGGTTCTGCACAGACGTCACTCATCCTATCAATCACGTCTTCACCAAGCCGAGACGGTTCCAGGCCATCGCTGAACCATAGGTTCTTCTCGGAAGCATTCTGACTCCTAAACAAGTGTCCCTAACTCACCTTTTCACCCCCAAGTCCACGACCAGAGTTTCATCTTAACACAACCTCCTCTTCGCATCGCAGTTTCATCCCTACTACTTTCAATCAAGAAAACACACAGTTGTATGTATTAATATTTGAAAACAATGGAATTCTGTTTGAGAGTTATAATTTGACTAGATTTTTATAAATGACGAAATAAAAAGAGCTCTCGGTGACCCAGACATTTTTCGACCACGGCCGTACATTGCATATTGAAATTTCCGGTAATATTTTATCCAATGTATTTTTTTTCCTTAGCCTCAGGCCTGTGGTGTTAATTGTTTGTCTCCCTGACTGCCCGCTTCTCAGCACTGCAATCTGAATAATTGTTGGTCTGCAGGTTTAATGACATCCTGCTCCTACCATTGCTCTTTTCTGGGTCAATAGTTTCAAAACGTGTGGTGAGATAGTGAACAATGGCAAACAAATACAGCTCGCAATCAGTGCCGCGTCTCTACATACACAAATAATTCACGCGAACATCTGCACTTCCCCCCCCCCCCATTTCCCACAATGAGCTTGTAAGAAAGGACGCGTTTTAACATTTCAAGATTCGTCCATAGCCGACGACGCTGAATTGCGGTCGGTGGAAACTACCAATGCTGGAGTCACCCTGCATTGTGGATAAGATCTGAGTCAATTAAACGTTCTTTCCTGGACATGCCTTCGCTTTCCTTTCATTCAATCTGAGCATTTAAAAAGATCTTTATAAATGTGATCAGCATTGCATCTTTCACCGAGCCAGTATTAGACATTTAATGAAGTAAAGTGAGGAATATTGATTTGAATGCAGGCTGTAGTGGGAGCATGTGGAGAGTTTAAAAGCTTTATTAACAATTATAATAAAAGCTAAAGAAATACAGCTGAGGACACAAACAAACCCGGTAATCTGACAAAACCACACTCCTGAATGCAAGCAGGTGGGCGAAGGAATAGTCTCACATTACCGAATAAATTCAAAGTGAAAACACATGCTAGCGAACACAGCTTCGTACAAATGAACAGAAGAAATATGAAAGCGTTCTGTACGTTCTGTTAATGGCCCTGTATGTTACAATGAGAGCACTTTGGCTTCCCCTCATCAGCAGTTACACTGTCCAGTACCTGCTGTGAAATATCATGTACAGTGCAGTAGGAAGATCGGTTTTTATTAACAAGGCGTAATTGACATGAAATAACACTTCATTTCACATAAATAGCAAAACAGCAGGTATAATATTTACATATGGAAAATCAGCCTACACATTATATAATAAAAGTACTGTTGACAGTTGTAGCTCTGTGGCTCTCACTTGCTTAGATAGAAGTATCAGCATCATTGGTAAGCTGATGATGTAGTGATATCCCATAGATCATCACAAAGAGAACAGCTTTTTTATTGGGGTACGTCTTGATTATTAAGCAGTCACCCGAGAGGTTGTTCTTTTATAGACAGTGATTGAAGATGTTATATTTTGCATTACAGTTTTTTGGTCTGTATTTGACATGCGTTAATTATGTATAGCATGCTGAGGGAACTGCATGACAAATTGCTAGGTGTGAATAATTGTATGAAGGTGTATATATGTACGGTGCGTTTAGATGGACTGGCATCCCATCCATAATGCATTCCCAGTGTATCACACGCAGTATTCCCAGAATTGGCTGCAGATAATAAATGTAAGTGTGAATAAGAAGCAAGTAAGGGGCAAGCACGTTCTTGTCTCACCTCTTAATGACAGAGAAACACCTGTCTTTTTTTTTAAAGATGAGAAACCAGGGTCTGATAATGCACTGGTTCAAAGATTAAATGAAGACTGCATTTTAATGTGCATACCCAGATGATCTACTACAGTCGTAGCATGCAAACATACCACGTTATGCTACGCTACACTATCCTGTAATTCAGCTGGAGCCTCCGAATAAGCACGAAAGAAGAATTCTACTAGGAGAAATAGAGCGGACCGAAGCGAACCCGGATGTCGCAGCGTCCGAGGGGTGTCTGGAGATGTAGGAATGTAAGAATCGGGAACAGTTTAAGTATTCCTGCCTTTGCAGAAATATATATTATTTTAATTGTCATGACATGCATGGGTCAAAGGACAGGTAAGATGGTGGCAGAGTAATAATGATAATTATAATAATCATAATAATCATAGGGCGGCACGGTGATGCAGTGGTTAGCACTGTCGCCTCACAGCAAGAAGGTCCTGGGTTCGATCCCCGGGTCACCCAG
>JAQQZX010000019.1:12143793-12159874 GCA_030068355.1 Notoglanidium maculatum | reverse complement strand
AAGGCACCCTGGGTGAGCCGGGGATCGAACCCAGGACCTTCTTGCTGTGAGGCGACAGTGCTAACCACCGCACCACCCGCCTATTTATATTATATAATATTTAATTATTATTATTATCAATTCAAGTTATAAAGTTTTGTAAACTGGCTTTTAAAATGACTGATGACTCATAGTGGAAACATTTATTTATTTTTTTTTACTTTTCATGCTTTTGTCAGGTAACAATACATTAAAATGTTAGAACTTCACTTCTGGTTGTGATATATGCAAAAAAAAAAAAAAAAAAAAAAAATCCACATTACGGACAGCCTGCAGTTTTCAGAACTCTATTAAAAGATATTTTAGCATCTTGAATAATGGAAAAGTTTTCATAAAAGACATATTTCCTAATTTCAAGCTTACAATTATATTACATTATTGTATTCATAGATTATTTTGCTTCTTTTTGTAGATAAACACTTTTTTACTAAATTGTGTTTAAAAACGAACAAACCTTCATGTTATGATGAGGAAACATGTTAATTTGTTCCTTTATGACTTCACTGAATAATGTATGTGTGTGCATGTGTGGTATCTGGATGTTCATTCAGATGGGAAGATAGGATCAGGAAAAGGATGGAGAGTGACACGGAGAGAAAGAGAGAGACATGAATTATTCATCCATCAGGAAATAACCGACAGTTATACCCCAGTCTCCTTGCATGCACTGTCTTACTCTGTAACGTTGCTTTATTGTTCATCTTGGAGTCAATTATTCAGTTTATACTGTTCCAAAGCACCATCTTAAACAGCAGTAAGGTCTGATAATTCACTTATTACATAAAATGAGGCTGAAAAGGAATGAGCCAAATTGCGTGATCTTAATCGCCACACGTGTAAACAGCTTCCTCATCACCAGTGCCCTAATTAACTGTGATCATTAAGTTATAGTGTGAATTTTTATCCTCAGGAGCTGCTAAAAGTGTAGCTATAGCCTTATAAAACAATATTAACACTGGAATTGTATAAGAAGGTCTGTAATAGAGTATAATTGCATTTGTGCACCTTTAAAATAAGCTTTATTTTCATTTGCCCTATTTCCGTGTAAACGTTACAGCGCTGCAGTGTGTGTGGGAATCGCTGGCTTACGGGAGAAGGGAGGATGAAAAACACTCCGTCATAGCAATCAGAGCGTGACAGAGCAGCATGGCTCACAGAGGATTGACAGGCACATTAAAATGCAGATTGTGTTTCGGGGGTTCAGAAATTTTACCAACGTTCAAATGGTCCGCAACCACTCAGGCACGTAAACTCAGAGTTTTTAATTTATTCTAGATTCATTCTTTTTATATAAATGAAGCTTTGACCAGTCAGTGGTTCTCACGATTAACCCAATAATAAAGTTTGCCCATAACAATGTTTAAAAACTTCAAGCGAGAGGACTAACATACGTTCTGGATGATGTAATATAAAGTATTATTATTAGTATTATATAAGTATTATTATTAGTATTATATAAGTACACGTCACCTTTTCCACTTTTTTTATTGTTGAACTGAAATTGACTTATTTGTTTTTACCACAGTGCATGCATCTGTAACATGCACCCAGGTCATTACGCCTCCACTGCACCAGACGTCCTGGTCTACTAAAGACTAACTACTAAACACCGACAATTTCCTGTTAACTTCTTGCTCTATTGCATAAAAGCAAATGATCTACAAGCACACTTTGCGAAGTCTTGCCAACAACCTATGTCATAATTTCCCTTACTGCTTTTTTGTATGTTTTTTGACCTTTGCCTCATTTTCTGACACAACTTTGCAATTTGGATTTGTCAATAAACCTCATGTATGTAGATCCTTAACAATCTCCCGAGTCAATACATGGTGCAAACAAGGTGCAAAAACGTTGTGCTGTAAAAATGAAACAAAGCTAAAGAACAACAAAAAAGAAAAAAACCCGACATTTCTTGTTTGCATAAATATCCACCCCTTGGGACATGTCCACTTAGTGGACATTTTTGCACATCTGGATCCTCATTATTATCATTTTCTCCCATTGTTCTTAACACAATTGTGGTGTATAAATGACACCCATTGGTGAACAGAAACTTTCGAGTCTTGCCACAGATATTAATCATGTTTAGGTCTTTGAATGGACTGTTCTAACATTTAGGTTCATGGTTATGAACCACTCCATTGAAACAAGTTTTCTTCTATAATTGTTCTGTTTTTGGCTCCATCCATCTTATCTTATTACCTTTGTCCAACTTCCCCAGTCCCTGCTGATAAAAAGCATCCCCACAACATGATACTACCCCCACCATGCTTCACACTGGAAAACCTTACACACTGCTCTGCCCTCTTGTGTCACTTCTTATAAGTATTTGCATCAAAAGACTTTTCAAATCAGCTCACCATTAGCATTTCACGCCAAAACGTAGCTAGCGGAACAGGCAAAGACTTATAAACAACACATTTTGGAAATTTAAAAAAACTGCAGTTATTTTAAAGTATTTTAAAAAACTTCCACCACTACTGCAAGTGATTCTAAATGGCACTGATATGTTTAAATTGAAATCAGTCGCGTTCGTTCCAGATTTCATGAGGTTCCGCCCCTTTGAGAAGTCTACCAGTTGTTATAGAGGAGAAACTGTGCATCCAGGCAGGACAAATGAATAGCAGACTGATGTAAACGACGTGTTAAAAGCATGTCGTCCAATGAGCATTAAGTCTTCCTCCCATTAATACACCACGTACGCAAAATTGTAACACACACCAATAGACGCTCTGGCTTCAATAATTGTTTGTTGGCACTGTGTCTGGGGTTTCATACAGAAGCTGTACTGTCCATGGAAAACAGCGAGGGTTAGCTAAGTAACTTTCCAATGACATATTTGATCATTTGATTTGCTGAAATATTTAATTCCACCAAGATTGATCGATATTAGAGGTACTTTGGGTAAAATTTCAGTGGGAAAATTTTTAGTGGAACTTTAGAGGAAGTCAGGAAGCCAGATTAGATATTATTCAACACACTTTTAAAGATATCTAATCAGTGTGAGTGTTTAGATAGGGGGTTAGAATGAGACAAAAAAAAAAAAAATCAAAAGATTAGCTCTACTGGGAAAAAGAGCTCAAAGGAAAACGAAACATGGACTCATTATTAAATTGTTGGTGAAGATTTCATCATCTCTCAGTCGTGAAAATCAGGGTAATTAGTGAATAAAGTTTAAAGTTTAAAAAGGAAAAGTTCAGTCTAGTGTTTTAAAGTCAGGGTAATGAAAAGATTTTGGACATCAGAGCATGCAAACAAAAAAGAAACAAGAATAACACGCCTAAGCAGCCACTGATCTTTTTTTGGGTGTTGTTGTTTCTGCTCTGATAAGCGGTTAGATTTTAGCTTGAATGTGACACATTTCAAAATTTTCTAGCTGGAAAACTGCACATTTCCGAGTGAAACCAGTGTCACGGAGTGTTTTAACCTGGCATCATTGGCTAATAAAAAACCTGTCCATGTTAATCTTACTGACAGTAATGCCATCTGCATGTTTAGAGGATCAGACAGCAGGGCGAATGCAAAAACGAACATTTATGCAAGTTATTCACGTCTCCTCCCGAACAAACAGAACCACTTTGACTGTCTCTAAGAAGCAAGGTCCTGCTGAGAAGAGCCTTTACTTTAACTGTTTGAAACATGCATCGCAATTTGAGAACAGCATGAGTGCAAGATTATTACCATCTCACATATGCTCAGATCTCATAAGGCAATGGATGATTTTCTACCAGTTCATCAGCTTATGATCTTGTTTATTTGGAGAAAGATTTACAGAATAGTCCAAATCCATTTCCTTAATATGTCTCCGTGTTCAATCAGATATGCACTAATAAAATAAAGGACAAACTCAAAAGCCTAGTTGTTTGAAAGGTACATAGTGTCGGTGTGTTTAATCTACATTAGCCATGCTCTCCCTCATATGACATGGTCATTTTCAACGAAGTGTCAAAATGTACCACGGCTTCAGCCTTCATTTTCACACAAGAAAACCTGTTCATTTGTAGAGTGTGCACGTCTGTGTGTATCCGTCCCGCACGTCGTAAAATAATCTGTCTTCGGTGTATGATGACGAGCAGCTTGAAATCTAGTAGACGTCTGAAAGCAATACGTACACACTCCCTCTCCATGCTTTCTTTCTTGAAGATGTTAGAAGTGGAGCAGTGAAGAATGTAGAGCTGCGAGGGATTCAGCTCGGATCGTGTGCGTGTGTATCTGCAGTGTGTCACTGTCGTTTAGCTTGGACACACACCCTCGCAGCCTCCGAGTTCCAGAAAGAACACATTTGCAAAATGGGATGGCACCTGTAACGTGTGGAAGAACTGGTCTTCGCCTGCCCGCTTGCACGAAGGATGGAAAAAAGGACATTGGAATAATAATATTAATAATAATAATAATAATAATAATAATCAAAGGAGTCCTCTTCTGACCCAAGCAGCAAAATTCGGCCATGCTACATACACATCTCTGTAAAAATGTCCCATTGTGTGCGTTTATTGTTCTTCACACAGTGATTGTGAGTTAGAACTGTTTCTGTAAATTAGCAGGACTCTTGTGCGGAGGTGCCAATATTTCCTCATTAACTTGTCAAAGCAGGAATCAGATGGGCAGCAGCACACACACTGTGAATAATAATACCCGGAAAGTACAGGATGTTATCTCGTTAGTCCAGTTTTTTTTTTTTTCTTTTTCTTCAGGCAGGTTTTAGATAGACAGCAGTGATGTGGTTTGTTTCGTTTCACATGAAATGAACAGCTTGAAAAACTGTATTGCAGTCAGACTTTCTTTCAGTGCCAGCATCCCTGATAATGAGTATCACAAACGGTCATGGGCGCAGTCTCTCTTTCTTTGTAATTGGCTGTATTTCAGCAGCAAAAATACAAATCATTGCAGGGGATGTCGACTGGCGGACCCGATACGGATCCGGTAAATTATCGAGCAGCAGAAAAAACTGAAACTGTTCTAGAGAAGATGGAGATAGTTCAGTGACTCTGAACGTGAACTAGCAGCAGTTGGTCCAATCACATGCACTTATTAACCTCAAGGCAGCATAGCTACCGCTGAGGTCAGATGTTTACATACAGTCAACTGTTCTTTTTCTGAGGAAGAATGATGATTGTACAACACACAACTTTAATAGACAAAAACAAGAATTTGGTGCACAAGTACCTAATAAGATCTGGTTAAGTCCCTTATCAGGGTTCACCTTGACCAGATTGTTTTTGTTAGCCGTCAGCAAGCTTCTGGCAGAATTCTGGTTGGATATTTGCCCTCTCTTCTTGGCGAAATTAGTAGAGTTCAATTAAATTTGTGTGTTTCCTGGCACAGACCCACCTATTACGCACAATCCACATATTTTCCATGGGGCTGAGGTCAAGATTTGTTTTAAGCCTAACATTAGCCTGCTTTATCCACTCCACATCCAGCTTTGATGTGTGTTTGGGGTCAGTGTCCGGTTGGAACATTCAGTTTCAACCATCTAGCTGATGGTTTGATGTTCAGCTGAATAATTCTGAGGTTCTTCATTGTTTCATCCACTTTGTGCAATGAAGCAGTTCCACTGGCAGCAAAACAGCCCCAGAGCATGATGCTTCCACCACCATGCTTAACAACTGGTACAGTGTTCCTCTGTATCTCTGATCACTGTGGCCAAACAACTCAATCATTGTCTCATCTGACCATAAAACTTTTCTCCAGAAGGCTTTTTCTTTGTCCATGTGCTCAGCTGCAAACTTTAGTCATGTTTGAAGGTGTCGATTTTGGAGCAGGAGCTTCGTTCTTGGACGGCAGTCCATGATGATGTAAAATTAGACAGTGTAGCAGCTTCTAGTTCATTACAGGCCTTGTCCTTGATGGTTCCTGGTTGTTCCTGACCATCTGAACCAATTTCTTCTCAGCTGAGGGTGACCGTTTGGGTCACTTCGCCACGAATAAAACATAGTAATATGTCATTTATAGCCATTCATTAATGGTTAAGCAATAAGAGGTCGCATACCCTTTAGTCATGTTAGCTGTTTATCGGGATCTTTATAAGACTGGACCCTGGGTTAGAAAATTATTTGATTGCCCTGCTCTTTCTTTTCTGAGTCTGAAGAAGTCAAAGGCTATGCTGCTTTGGAGCATTTTGTTTCATCACTACTCCACAAACACCCAAAGTGGATTAGAGGAAGAATTGAGGTTGTTTGGGTCTCGCTTTCTCAGAAAGTATAGTTTGACAAGGTTGTGGTAATAGAAACAATCTCGAACGTGGCCAGTGGCTTCATGTAACTGCACGTTGGCCAGTAGAGACTCTTGTGCATTAGGAGGAAAAGAGGGTTGAAAGAAGGAAAAACACAGCAGAGAAGTCAGGGGATCTATAATTTAACGAACGAAATACACCTAGAAAAGTAACCATGCTTTGAACAAAACCAAAGGTGTTCATTTTAATCCACTTATGGCATCGCAGCTCTGTTTGCCGGCACGACCGGCCACGGAAGAGAGCGTGAAACACCTGTTATCAGTCAGTATATCAGGAGAGGAAGAAGACAGGATAATCCACCGAGCTGAATTGTAATCAGAGAAGGCATTACAAAGCTTGAGCTTCATAGTATGGCTTATTATAGTGGGCATCAAATTATTGCACAAACACACAGGAATACACTCATTAGAATGCAAATAGCAATCTTGAATGGGGTTGCCTATTTGTTTTGTTTTTTTTGAAGTCAAGTGTTTCAAGCGTGTAATCATGGCACGTCTCGACGAAATTGCAAGCACGGGTAAACAGAAATGCTGCTCTTGCCATTCGCCAGCATTTTTTTTATTCAAAGCATGCAACCCTGACTTTTACGCCATTCGTCTCTTTTTGGAATTCGTACCTCCAAGACCATTTTGGAAAAAGAAATCAATGACTGAGAAAGTACTACACCCACTATTGTATTTCTCAGTCACTGCTGATGGGTTATGGATGTTTCAGCAAAGCAAAGCAAGGCAAGTTTATTTATCTAGCACATTTCAGACACAAAGGCAATTCAAAGTGCTTAACATGATCGAAATGAAGAATGTTAAAGGATAAAGGAGAAAAGTAAATTGCAAAATTAAAGTGCAAAAGACAATAAATTAGGACATAATAATAGCGTGATTAAAACATGATTAAAATGATCAATTTGATGAGAAGAAAAATAAAAAATACATAAAAATGAGATTTAACATTAGATTGATAACGTGCTCTTACAGGATAGAAGAGCAGTAAAGCTAAACGTTTTTAGTTTGTTTTTTCTTTTTCTTTTTTTTAAAGCGGGTATAAGTATGTTAGCAACTTGCCCACAAAATCTTGGTGGTGTTACACAAATATGAGATCCATTTACAAATGTCATCAGAGTGCATTTTGTCATTTGAGAACCAGGGGTCGGATTTCTTCGTATGATTTTCTTGGTGTGATTTGTGGCTGGGGTGTCAAAAGATATGTAACACTCTCAAAGTTTCTACATCTCCACTTATCTTCAGATTGTTTGTGTTCATAACCAGGCAAATTAAAATGAACTGGATTGTCCAACTCTGGTGAATCTTATCATCATCATCATCATCATCATCATTAGGCATAAACTTGTGAAAAAAGCGACCTATGATAATCCAGGTGTTGCGTATTTGGTTAAAAAAAAGAAAGCACTCGTACCCATTTTCCACCAACAGGGAATGGATTCTCGAACCAGTTCTGTTCAGGATTCTTTGAACCTTGGTGCCAGCTAGTGACCCAGCCCATGTTTCCACCAGTTTTGGGTGGAATTGTAATCAAGAACGGATCATAAACAGAAATTGCAAGATCTCGGTGATTACCAGCGAGCTTTTATTCTGTTATTGCAGATATTTGTCTGATTGCTCCTTTTCCATTTCGTTCCCCATTTCAGCACGTTGCATCCTCTCCAGACTAATGACATGCCCACTGATATCATAACGGTTTGACCTGAAAAAACCATCTTCTGGGGAAAATGGGGTAACCAAGATATTCTTTCCAGGAAATATCCATTCCACATGGATAAGAGAGCCGTCAGCTGCTTTCTTGCTATTACTCTGAAACACTGAGTGTTTATTCATGGCCCCTGGACTCACCTGCTCTTCCTGCTTCTTATGAAAATGAAAAAGAACCATAAAATACAAGCCAAAATAGAACCAAACCTCACATTTCCATAACAAGGTAACAACTTCTGATTATAATTTTTTATGATTTATAATTCCCCCTTTATACATATATACCTCCCATAATTCCCCTCGGAGAAGAAAAATGACTCCGTTAATGAAGATTGAATACTGAATTTATTTGCTGTTTGATTAGAACTGAGGTTCAGGAATGAAGAAATTATGATCTTTAATAAATAAAACAATCTACAATCATTCACAAAGCAGAAACAATAGAAAAATGATGAACTCTGTGGAAAATCTGACCACATCACACCACGCCATTGTTGATCGTTTTGCTATAAGAGCGCACGCTATCAGCGTTTGAAGGAGCTGATTGCTGAACAGCTGTTCATTAATAGCTATCTGTTACTCTGTTGGCGAGACTGACGTGTCATACAAGCAGAAGAAAAAGCACTGACAAAATAGCATTTCTATTATAGTGATAATTATGATAATTAATTTGCATTATGATAATGTCTGCAGGCTGATGAGCAATTTCCATCAGTCAGGACGTGAAAAGTGTGTGTTTCTGTCAACGCCGTCAGTTTTGAAAAGTTTTTTTTAATTGAGCACAATTTTTTTAAGGTTTTATCCAATATACTATTATTACATTGGAAGTCGACATGTCTTTAGCTGTTCCTGTC
Source organism: Notoglanidium maculatum (assembly GCA_030068355.1). NCBI lineage: Eukaryota > Metazoa > Chordata > Actinopteri > Siluriformes > Auchenoglanididae > Notoglanidium > Notoglanidium maculatum. The sequence continues at coordinate 12,151,040 of JAQQZX010000019.1, read as the reverse complement.
ATTCTCTCACATTCTTTCTTTTTTTTTTTTGGCAATCAGAAGCTAGTTCTCCAATCAGTTTCATTTGCTGAAACTTTGTGCCGTTTTCTCCTCCAGATTCCTGTTTGATTCATTATAAATGGCTCAGAATTTTCACCGAGAGAACTGAATCATCAGCTCCATTTCTCACTCTGTCTCATCAGGTCAAGTTGGACAGTTGCATGTTGATGGATGGAGAATGTCGAGTTTCAGCAAGCTTCGTGAAATGCTCGACAGTCTCTCAGTAAAGCATCAGACCCTGAAAACATACCTGCTTCAGCATCCTGTCATTTATTCTAAAACTTCTTACAAATGAGTGTCTGGTTTTAATGAAAGTGTCTGTTAGGAAACAGAACTTGAATATGTATGGAGATTGTGGCAGTACGTCTACCAGCTGTTTGATTTATTGATGCTGCAGCGTGTAGACATGCATATTAAATAAGTCATACATCATCATGTCTTAATACTATTCCCTAGTCAGTCTCTGGGCCTTCGTTAAGTGCTGTAGTACTGGAGTACCGTGCTGTATCAATGAGGAACTTTCCAAATTCTGTGTTTTCACTGACACCGCAGTGAGCTATTTACCCAGAATGCAATGTGTTTGTAACTACCCCCTAGCATTGGGGATCTTGGATTTGGGGACAATGTCATCACACCACTTCCTGGCTTGACGGTTGGGGGGTTGGGGGGTGTCCTGGCTTTGAGGAGGACATTGTCACTCCACCTCCTGGATTCAAGGGTGACATTGTAGTCCCCCCCCCGGCTTCAAAGAGGATGTCGTCACTCTATCTGCTAAATCCTGTGAGAGTGGCATGCCCAAGACCGTGCCCATGCTTGAGTTCGTGCCCTTGCCTGTGTTCATCCCCTTGCCAGTGTCCATACCCAAGCTTATGCCTGAGTCCCTGCCCAAATTTGTACCTGTACCCATTCCGAAGTCCATGTCCATGCCTATGCTAACACCTGAGCCCATGCCTACACCTTTACCCAGGCCAAACACCAACATGGTGGTGTCCAGTACCCTGCCCGAGCCCAGGGGTCCAGGCCCACCAAGGGAGAACCTTGTTTGGTGTTCCGGGAGTATACTTATTGGTTCTCAATCCTAATGTGTCATGATCATTCTCATCAGTTTCCATTTACCCATTAATTAGTCTGTCTATTTATACCCTGTGTTTTCCTGTGTTCGGTATTATGCTCAGTATTTTCCTGTCATTTTCCAAGTCATTCGTTTCTGCTTTTGTTATTCTGGTTTTTAACTCCTGTGTCATTCCCTGATTATTGGATTTTGGATTTTGCCTAGTGCGTTGTTTGTTGATCACCTGATTTGTACACGACTTTGCTTCTCAATTTTCTTGTTTGCTGGTTCTTAATCAAATCAAGTGTTATACCGCACATGGATCTTGCCTCATTGCCTGCCTTCCTAACACACATTAAGCAGTGAGAAGCATCTTCCTTTTCCATTTCCTTCTTCTCACAGGAAGATAAGCTATGGTAAAACTTTGTCCTGTTTTTTTTTATTTTGTTTTTTTAATACCTTTGAGCTAAGCTGAGAGAGGCTAACAAACCATGATTGTGTCATTGATTACACAGCCCCATTACTTCAGTGCCTTTTTATGGGTTACAAGTCAATTAAAGCCAGCCAATTAATATGCAAGATTCAACCACAGATTTGTTTCAGTTTATGAGAACTGCAGCTTTATGAATGTGGGACGTGTTCATGCGCCTGTCATAATTATCACAATGTGGACTTTGTATAGATACGAAGCTTTATGAAGCACAGAACAGACTGGTGCTAATAAAGCCAAGGAAACCGTTACAGACTGCACATGGTCTTTGGACAAATGAGAAAAGATGCTACTAAATTACTAAAGCAACAGATACAATAGCTGATTCTGCATGGACTTGGGCAAAATATGTCCAATCTCTAACAAGACAGCATGGCGGCAAAAAGGCGAGTGCAGAGACTGAGGTAGTGGAACATCGGTGCCCTGATCGATCTCCATGTTTGTGTCTGAGCTCATGTTTAGGACCAAGGCTTTCTATATCATTCCAGCACATTATTTTTCCCTGCAGGTGGCCTTTCAGGGAGAACAATTTTCCAGCAGAATGGAACAAAATGAACTCTAAAGGAAAGGGACAGATAGAGCTGCTAATGGAAACCTGAGATCTCTTACTGCACATCAGATGGAGCCATGCTAAGAGGCTTTGGATGTCCTTCAGACTTTTTAATGAGTGAAGAAAAGATTGCAGATGCATAGTTTAGTCTGATTATTATAAGTTTTTACATAAGTACATAAAAGTTGCCAGGAAAAAAAACCTGACAGTCATAGTAGTCATCTGATAGTCATCTATTATTTTGTTAAAGCAAAAAGTCATTCAGGACATCAAAGTTCATCCAAGTAGCATCCATCCCCAGGCTAGAAATTAAGTTCTAGCTTTTTAGGCTGCTCTGTTAAATAAATGTGCAAAATAATCATCTTAATACACTATTTTATGCTATTTTTCTTCTCCCCAAGGGTTTTTTCCGGTTTCCACCCACTAGCTACTGCTTATCCTCACAGGAAAACTACCATCTGAGATTCTAGGGCTAACACATTTCCTCTGAGACATGTGAAAGCCAGCCTCCTTGTCTTTTTCGAACTGCTGCTCATGCTGCATCACAAGGCAACGTACCACACTCGGAGGAAAACACTATCTGCACTATTTTGCATGCACGAGCTCACAAGATGCCTGCGATTGGCTAGCGACTCTGTGATTTATGGTGGACAGAGCGTATGATATGAAAACAGTAATGTTTATTTAAATCAAAAGAAATAAAAACTTCCCAGAATAGACTAATACAATGTGCAGTTGACTAGAGAATAGGAATAAACTGAAATTGAATATTTAATATTTTCAGACTAGCAAAATACCTTCGACCATTTCTTTACTGTCTGACGTGCTACTTTTTTCCCCATCAGCCCTTCAGACCTGTCTGATCCATCTTGGGTCTCTCCTTTGCTTGGAGGTTACTTCACCAAAGAGACTCATATGCTCATAAAGCCCAATTCTCTTGTGCGAGTAAACCAAAAAGAGTACGCAGCTCTGCGTTTTTCAGTCTACACATATTTATCCTTGACTTAAGTCTGTAACTCATGTGCCCTAAAGACAGTTACACGCATTGGGCAGAGCAAGGACAAAATCTGGGCATTTCTTATGTAAATACCATTTATTTGGTCAACCTGCCCTTGACTTACACTCTGTTTTAGCTGCTCACTGTAGAGCCCCGTGTGGCGAAACAGGATATTGCCTTTTAAGTTGGCGGCAGGTCTATTTTTAACAGTGTTAAACATGTACAAATAGAGTTAAGAATTCCTACATTTGTGTGTAATTACTTTTAAACTACAACATTTTACATCGTGCACAAACCTGGTAAATAATTAGTTGCACTAGTATAAAACATAAATATCATAAGATTGATGAGAAAATATATAGGATTAGTATTAGATTAGTACTATAAGATTAGTACTATAGCTAAGGTAAGATAAATAGGACTAACCTTCTGGTACGCCTTGACAATCCTAATCCAAAATGCCTGCTCTGCATTTGTTTCTGCTCCTGAAGTGGGAGACGAGCTTGCGCATGAATGGGCAAATCGGGGCCATACTGAAGATCCTATCAACACACTCAGTATTGTTTGACTTTATAATACACATTTGTGGAAGAGTAGTGACTTCTAATCACACTATATGGTGTCACACTGAAGAGGATGAGTTCCTTTTTTGAGCCTGATTTCCCTCAAGGTTTCTTCCTCATGACTTCTCGGGGAGTTTTTCCTTGACACTTGTCACACTGATTTATTCATTAGGGCTCTACATCTAAAGCCATATCAACATTCGTTTAAATTTTCTAAATTTGCTAAAAGCGCTATATTATTTATTGCACTATATTCTGGAATTGGAAATTTAAATCAAATAGTTGACATCCCCCCTTTCCATTGTCAAGGCAACCCCTACAACATGTGTTATTTTGTAATAATATTTTGTGAATAATTAGTGGGGGTCTAATGAAAGCTGGAAATGGAGCTGATATACAAAATAAGATCCATTTTTCTCTATTTGGTGAGAGAAGACTGATGTACAGGGTGGGACTGAGTGAACTGCTGTTGTGTAAATCAGTCTGTGTGGTCAGATTAAAGTTGAACTCGAACTGTATCAGCGCACACAATGGATAAATAGAGATATTGTACATGTGGTAGACATGTCAGACTGCAGTGATAAAGGAGAAGTCTGCTGTATAGTCCGCACAAACTGGTAGAGAACTTTGTGGTAGTGTATCCAGCATATGTCTAAATACCGCTGACTTCCCTTATGACATCCTTTAATAAAGAAAACTGTTTAGATCATACCAAACCACCTCAGCCATGGATGCTTAAACCTCCATAGATTAAACACACATTGAGTCATGTGATTGGGACTTATTAGGTTACATCCTGTTTCCAGCGTGACCATCATTCTCATCCAACAGAACCGTGACAAGTCTCATTAATTGGATGGGACAAGTTTTGATCAACCATCCTCTTTCCTTCCTACATGGAGACTCTTTCACTCTCTCTTCATGGGTCATGAAGCAGGATTTGCTTCGCTGAGCTGTGGATGGTCAGGGAGAAGACAGGACCAAAACAATCAGAGAGATGCTATAGCCTCTGAGGAAGTTGCTTTTGCATCTGTGATCGCCCTGACAGACAAATAAAGCTGTCATTCAGAGCCTGGCTTCCCTTTCCCTAGAAAGCCTTTTCCCTTTCCTTTTTCCCAACCTCCAGGGAAATCTTCTATGCACTTGCTTCACTTCTTTAAAGCAGGTAGCAGCTTGATGGAAGGTCAGGAAGGAGTTCAGAAGGATAGCGATTGAGATGCATGTGCTGCAATGGAACCGAAAGCTGAAAATGGGAAAAGCGAGTAGTGAAGGACATGGCTGAGATGAGTTTAGTGGCATACTGATTGATCTGTTTGGTTAAACATGAATACAAAAGAGGAGGCAACAAGAAAAAGAAGAGGCATAAATAAAACTAATACAGCAGATGAGTGAGAAAACCAGGTCTCCAAGCATGGCAAGCTCAGAAGGGGCAACAAACGGATCAATCACCTACAGCCTCGTTTAATATTAAAGGATAATAGCAGAAAAAATTTTCCTCTTTACTCTAAATGTAGATTTAAATTGCTTATGTATGTATAATGCTGATTGTGGTTAGCAGAATGCTAGCATTTTATGGGCAAAATCACCTTCCCTGTAAGACAAATGAAAGAACGTTAATATTTTTTCATTTCAATTCTGATATCTAATTGATACTATATTTGCAAAAACTAAAAAAAAAAGAGCTTTTTTTTTGGTCTAGAAGCTGGTGTAAATAATCATTTTAGCTGTTTAGCCCAATCCACTCCCATCTCGTGAGCGCCCTCTATCACTTTTTTTCCCCAGCACACTTTTGTTTCACCTACACACTGACAAGTTTAAGGAAAAACTCTCTTCTGTTCATTAGAGATCTGAATCCATATTCAGATAACTGTAAAACCGATTTGCGTTAAAAGCGCTACACGATTAACATTGGACTGGAGTTCACTTCAGCTATAACAGACTTTTTCCCCAGCTTGACATGTTTCGGCTAAATGATGCTGGCAGGTAAAAAGTGGATTCTCTCCATGTGAGGCCTGATGGACTGTGTGATATTCTGTCCATTAGATCCATTAACTGGGTGCAAACGAGTTGATTGATTGGCGCCGTGTGAACAGGCAGTGCATCTGCGCTGTAATAAAGAAAATCTTTGATTATACAGATGTTTTGCTGCTGCATTTTCGATTTTTGTCGATTTGCTACAGAGATACGAGAAACATCTGAGAACTGTGGAAGGGACTGTTTTAGGAGTGGCGCATTTTTAGAAAGGATGGATTTAGTTCACTTTTTTATTATTGTTTGTCACACACCTGAAAAAAATGATAACCATCTCGTCCACCAACTAACACTGTTTGCCTGCTTGGATTTTCTTTTAAGCAATGTTAGCATCCCCGCTCAGGCACTCAGACAGGAGTATTTGTGTCTGTGCATTTGTTTGCCCACTTAAGGCTTTATTTTGTGAGAGTTTTAGGGATTAGAGTTAGTAATAAGTGCATGGATGCAGGTACACTAGGAAACTCATTTTAAAGTTATTGTTATGTTAATAGTCTGTTTTCCTCAGGAGGCCGTGTTGCATTCGTGCCTGTAGACAGATGACAGGTAATCTTGTACATCCTCCGCTTCATCTGTGAACTCTCTGCTGCCAATCTATATTAGAAAATCACAGTTCTTAATTTAGGCCTCTATCTTGAAGCAACAGATGCAAGTGCTGCTAATTAAGTGTCACCAAGATGACTCAGCTCCTCAGGTTGAACGCCGATCTGCTTTGTCTGTCTCCGAGTTACACTTTCAGCCCAACTTCTCACAAACATGTTAAGCATTCAAGGCGAGGAAATTACTTCAGATCGATTTTCTCTCACATTTTTCATAACAGTGAGAGTGAAAAGCCGGCATTCTAGACTTCTTAAGGCTTATACACGCTCTTTAGCCGTCTCCAGCAACTCAGATCTGATTTGATCATTTAATCATAGGTTGACTCATACACTAATAAACATGACTTAACTGGGTTACTGCATGAGATTTGTTTCAGTCACATACTGATAGCTGAGAGAAATACAGAATTCCACCAAAAACATCACCCAATACTGACAATGAAATAATAATAATAATAATAGTTATTATTAATAATAAATAACCCATTTGGAAATGTAAAGGCTAGAAAAGGCTTTAGCGATAAGAGTTTTTCACGTCAGGTGTCAACCTGTCTGAGTTGATAATCTTAAAACTAATAATTCTTTCACATGATGACAAAATAGCAATAACCGATGAGCACCGTAAACTTATTTTAAAGACTGCATATCAAACACAAAGTACAAACTGAACAAACATGGTTAAAACCAACAATACCAAGCAACTAAGGGGACAGAACGTATAAAGGAGAACCTCTCGGGCGGATACACAAACACAGGAAGTGAGCCTTGATAACAAGGGCAGAAGTTCCAAAACATGAATGAAAGCCATCTGGTGGCCTGGAGGGGAATTGTTCATGGTGGACATGATCTTCCGCCATCCATCCATTATCTATAGCGCTTTATCCGTCTGGGTCGCGGGGAAGCTGGAGCCAATCCCAGCATCTTCGGGCG
>JAQQZX010000019.1:12082946-12097325 GCA_030068355.1 Notoglanidium maculatum | reverse complement strand
CTCTCTCTCTCTCTCTCTCTCTCTCTCTCTCTCTCTCTCTCACTCTATCTATCTATCTCTCTATATATATATATATATATATATATATATATATATATATATAAAGGCTGAAAAGAAAAAAAACGTTAACAAACATCATCTTCCTCAGTCCATACAGTTCAGTGAAACGATACGAGGGAAAGTTTGTTCCATTTGACTGACAGTTCTTGTTTTAAAAAGAAAAAAAGCCAGACTTTTACACTGAACTCCATATTTTCTTTGAAATATGACTAATCCTGCTATTGTCCTGTCCTGCCTATTTACATTTTTATGTGTTTTTTCTTTTCTTTCTTCATATTCAGTCGCTTTGAAGAGAAGAGACCTTGTCAGTCAGACTTTGCATACCATTTCATATTCATGTATTAAGTGTAATTATGGCATATTTCTTTTCTAAAGGCCTACTTTACCTAATCCCAGAACAGTCTGTGTGCTTGTGTTCAGTGGAGAAATTGCTGTTAAAACACTGCAGTCAAAGGCAAAGTTTCAAGCATTTCTTCGATATGAACCATGTGACTAATCTGCGGTCACCGCTCCTCGCAGTAAAAAAAGACGCAATGTTTGTGTTTTAAGCGTCCTTGTGGGGAATTTTATTCAAACACAAATAGTGAATTTGTAAGTGCAAAAAAAAAACAAATCACCATCTGATGTTTAAGATGGTCCCACTTCAAAAGTCTTACCATTGCTGTAGATGTGTAGTTAAGAGCTGCTGCTGCAATCATAAAGACTGTCCTCTGCTCATCCTATGACGTTTTTGCTTTTAGGGTCTGGTTCCTCTCAAGGTTTCGTCCATATTGTCATCTCAGGAAGTTTTCCCTCACGGCTGTTGCCACTGACTTGCTCATTAAAGGTCCACTATGTAGGATTTAGGGACATCGATTAGCAGAAATGGAATATAATATTCATAAGTATGTTTTCATTAGTATATAATTACCTTGTAACTATGAATTGTGTTTTTTTAAACTTAGAATGAGCTCTTTATATCTACACAGGGAGCGGGTCGTCTTCCAGCTGGAAGTTGTTCCAATGTTGCCCGCTACAGTAGCTCAGAAACCTCTAGTGAACACCATCCAGACATTTTTACAAGTGGCAGTGTGACTCTGGAAGGAAATGCTGGAAAGACAACAAACAAGTAGAAAGGAAGACAAGTAAGAAGAAAGAAGAGGAATCAGTGTTTGCTTGTGCTGGCTAACAAGTCTGTGAATGCAGATCTTGAAAAATGGAGGATTGTATTCATTATTTAGCATGGAAAACGCAAGGGGGTGTGAATGTATGTACTTGGAAGTACGCTGCATGCACCGGACGGTCACTGTATGCTCTAACACATGCTTGGAAAGGGAGCGGTAAGGGAGGGGATTCAGGTGGTTGAATCCTGCATTGTGGACCTTTAAGGATCTAAATGTCCTAAATTGCCCAGATTTCTGTAAAGCAAGATTGTGACAATGTCCATTAAAAAAATTGCTATGCCAGTAAAATTGAACCGACTTAAAAATTTATGCAGTTGCTAATGATAACAGGTTGCCATTGTTTTCCGAGCATCATGGCTAATGAGCATCATCCACACTGCAAGTTGAGGATTCAGGGGTAAAGAGATGACATAGAGCAGAGATGCTGACAGAGTGCTACTGTGTGTGTGTGTGTGTGTGTGTGTGTGTGTATGTGTGTGATGGCCATATGGGCATGTTCTCAGTCTACAGTGCCAGTAGTTAATGGAATCTAATTACTGTCAATTGTTCACAAACCCTACAAGACCTTCCCTCCTTACAGCTAATTAAAGAATGACGTTAACTGCTTCCTGACAATAAGATGACTTTAGGAGATGTTGAGAAATAAAAGCTGCGAGGTAACAGCACTAGTCACTGGCAATCTGAAATGACGTCTAATGGGATTCAAACATGGCTCCCATCTTAAAGAGAACCAAATCACATGAAAGAGATTCAGTGAATGTCTTTATAATGTGCCGAAAATAATGAACAGACTGCGTGATGACAGCTTAATAAAAAGAGAATGCCAAAATGAGAGCTAGGGGGCAAAATGAGTTCATTCAGATTCTCTAACCATTTTATTCTAGTCAAGGTCATGGTGGATCCAAACCCTATTCCAGGAGATGTCAATATAAAGCATGATTTCTAACCAGTTGCTGAGTGTGAGTGAAGTGAAGTGAGATCAGCGAAGACAGTAATGACATCATCTATCACTCACACATCCAGACAAACTCACACAAACACAAACAAATTATAATTAATTGAGATAATTCTATGCATCAACTGCAATTGACGCATCACTGCACTCGGAGGACGCTATCTCTGGAGCAGGAATGTCAGATGATCAATTAGAGACTTTTCAGTTGGAGGGCTTAATTAATTCCTCGCATTCCTCACCACCATCTGGTGGCTCTTTCAGCTCCCGAGTTCCTCTGGCACAAACTGATTGATGCCCTACATGATGGAAATCTGCTCTCCCTGGCTTTTTTTTCCCCCCATAGTGCAGTGTGAGGACATCAGGGAGAGCGTTCAGCTGTGCGCACTGTTTCTTTACTGTGACAAAGAGCTGAATTGGTTTTTGTGGTTGGAATTAATCTTGAGGGATTTCGGTGATGGGGAAACTTGAACCATCCCATCATACCAAATCAGAGGCCAAATTGGACTCTTAAAAGTAGGGTGGGTTGAAGTGAGCTTTCATGTGCAGGGATTTGCATGAGCTAGAATTGAGCACAGAAGGATGCATTCAAGTCTTGATAAGTCCATAAATGAGAAACAGGAGTTGAAAGAGCACTATCAGAGTCTGGTTGAGTCAGCTGCGTACAAAGGAAATGGCACTTCCAGACATCGCCAGTGAAACCAGCAATCAAAAGTAAAGAAAAGGGATCAAGATCTGTTCATTCTTGAAAAATCCCAGCAGGTGATGTCAAAACTGTACAAGCTTCATCATATTCGTTACCTTTTATATTGTATGAAGGCGTTCATTATGGCTTTTTTTTTTTTCATCATAAAGGTTTGCTCGTCCTGTCCAAATACCAGATTCAGACTGAATGTAACACATTGAAATGATGTGGATGTGTATCTGTTTCCTGCTTTGTTTCTATATTCAGAGTTAAACCCCTATTGGACAAGGCCAGCATGTTCAGCTCAAACTCAGCTTGAGGTCATAATGTCATAACTGAACACATGCAGGGACTTTGTTTTTCATCCCATTTGTGCAGATTGCTTTGTTTGTACCTTCCCATTGCATTCAGTTCATTTCATTTCTCAAATACACTGTATACAAGCTAGCATTTCACGTTAATAAAAATGGTCTTCATTTAATCCGCAAGCTTAATATATCAGACTTCGTGAAGGTTAAGGTACACCCTTTCGCATGTCTTCTTTGCTGCATCCTATGAGATCCTGCTTCCAGTGCACACCTCGTGTCTCAGCCAGATGCCCTGTAAACCTTTCTGCCAAGCTTCTAAAAATAAATTTTATTACACCACGTTATCATTCCAAATAATGTATTCAGATTTTGTTCCATCGCTGCTTGGCAGGAAGACAGAAAGGAACTATAAATACAAAATACAGGGAGGTTTTTTGCAATGATTCATTTGCACAATTTACATGATATCTTGTAGGTGGGAGTTAATAAGGGAGTCATGTGATCATTTGAAGTTTCATTTTAGTAGAAAACCTGAGTCATACAAACTGCTTCATGAATAATCATGTAAAAGTGGTGGTGATGAGATTATATTGCTGGCCAAAGAAACAGGATTCAAGACCATGGTAAACAGATTCATAGAGGAAGACGTGGTCAAAGCTGCACAAGAAATGGGCAAATGTCAACAAAAGTGCCAAAACACGAGGTATAAGGCACACAAGGATATAGGAAAAGTGACATTTAAAAACAAGTCTGATTAACAGTCAGAACAGGACACTTCCTGACTTTCCATATGACCTTTGTCACTCCCATTTTAGCATTTTGAATGTGGCTGCATTGCCCAATAGTCTACAGTACTTTATATGCAGACCGGTGGAGTTCAAAGGAATGAAAAGCAGAACGGCAAATGAACGTGTAGGGACAGATTATGGTGGCAGGCGTTGAGATGTGATTGGAGAAGTTCTGGATAGATAACTACATGTCCTTAGTCTATCCTTTGTATGTGGATCGCTGAGTTAGCTGGATGGGATTACTGCTAATGCAACATTATCCAGGGTTTGTCTGTTTTCCGAAGGGTGTTGTCGGATTTGCTAGTCTTATTCAACATAGGCTTCTTCAGATTTATCCAATACAAGTGAGTTTAGACACATTATAATGGATCGCGTGATTACTAAGGCTGTTTTCACACATGGTCCAAATACTAAAGTCGCACCCAAGTTTGGGCTTGTTTGGTGGATCTGGGCTCATAAGCCCAGATTTGTATTCATATAGTCGAATTAGAAGGAGCAATTGCTTCGCATCCACATGCACAGAGGTTTGCAAAAATGACATTATTCTGCGTATAGTGCAAAAAATGGATTGCATACACACTTCGTGTAGACAATACAAGAGTTCTGTTGAAATGATACCCAGAGCACTATTTTCAAAACGATGAGAGGTTGGTTCTCCAAATGACTCCCAGGCTCCAAAACAGCTCTCACGTCACCTACTGTATTTTACCAAACTCGCTTCCTCGCGCAGCGCTTTCGGCAGACCCTCCCCTGGCTGCTGGCAACATGTGACGCCGAGGATTTATTTAATAGTGATGTTTGTGTTAAGGAAATGCTATTTAATTGGTAGGTAATTGGTAACTGATGTGTAAAAGGTTGGCATGTGGTGATTACAAGTATTTCTGATACATAAATCACGTTATTAGATATTCACACACTTAGTAACTTATGCAAAAACTGTCAGCCTTCTATAAAAGTATTGCTATAAGGCAACACCCAGAAATAAATAGCTAATATAGTATGTACAAGTGATACTGTAGTTGATACATTGGAAATGTAAGTACAGTTTGTAGTATGTCAATGTAGTTGCTTCTGTGGAAATCTACTCGGAAATAATACTTGTTGCTAAGAACTAATCACATGATGGTAAGAACTACCAAAATACTTTAGTAATTACATACATACTCGATGAAAAAGAGTAGGTAAGGTACCTCACTTTACATTATTGTATTTTTAATTCCATAAAATATAGTACTTGCCAGGTATTGAATCCTAACATTTTTGGTAAGTTTAGTAGTAAGACCTTTGTAATAGTACTGCAAAATAAAACATATTCCAAGCATATTTAAATCAATATTATCGCACATTTGCCTATTTCACGCTAAATCATTGCTTTAAAATGTTGATAGCGCTTTCTTTTACAATACCCAATGTAACTGGTATTTCATAGGTAAGTATGTAGTAATAATACTTCATATGGTAATTAGACATTTTTAAATAAAATGTTCAAAAGTCCATTTAACACTGAAACAAGAGCACATGAATGCTGTTCTTTCTCCGCACAAAATAAGCATGAACTTTATTAACACAGTATAAGGTCATTGTTAATCCCACTGGCTTTTTATAATAACTTTACAGGTTCAAACAAGGACTTGAGAGCATTAAAAAATCATGCTGATCCCAATCCCATCAAAGACAACAATATACAGCAAAACCCCTCACGAAAAAAAAACTAATGAAAATACCAGAGAGAAGGGAATGGTTTGTGTACCTTGTTGTGTTGTGAATAGGTTTGACTTGTTGATATTCAAAATATACATGTATATGAAACCAAATTGTCCCTGTTTTGGGGAACATGGATAAAATGGAAGACTGTAGAATACATGGCCAGACTGGTAACCAGAAGCATCCAGATGTACAGTTTCTTGAAGATATAAAGACAGCAGTGAGAGAACAGCATGTCCTGGATAGGAATAGAAGAAGAGAAGCAGGTCTGTAATTAGTAATATTATCGGCATTAAGTGTGGGCTTCACACAGAGAGGTGTGACTCAGGCAGACAATGATGAAAAGAACCACACATGTCACATTTTCACATGTAACTCAAGGCCACTGGAGATGGTCTGGAGATGTGGTGAAGGCACTGGCTTGAACTAAGAGGTGGTCTGACAATTTGTGGTCAACAGCATCTTCACTGAGAGGACAGAATGAGGCCAGTGATGTGGCATGAGCTGTACAGAAGGAAGAAGCATCTGTATCGACAGGCAAATCTGAAAAAATAAATGTAGGTGTGGTACTGAGCAGAACAGAGGAGAAAGAGGATGAAAGAGAAGATTGTGTCAGTGGAGTGATTTTGAGGATCGGGATCAATGGTACGGTACATTAACAGTACTTTTGAGATTTCATGCAGTGGCGGTCTTGGCAGCGACAAAGACAAGCATGTTGTGTGCTCATGGGATGGAAATGACTGCAAGTGATCAAGTTGAAGGATCTCGGAAGTTGGAGGACGGTAGACCACAATGATTTTCAAGTTAGTCTTTAAGTCTTATCACTTAAAAAGCGAGTGAGGAGACATCATTCACTTAGAACAAAGTCTGGAAGTAGTAAGTGGGAATCCTCCAGAAACAATTGAATGTTTGAAGAAAAGTTCTTCAAACTTGAAAAGTGAAGTGAAGAAAATTGGATGTAGAACTCAAATAGTTCTAATAGATCTGAATGAAATGACGAACAGGCAGAGTAATCTCCTGTCGTTTCACATTGTCCTTTCTTGGTGGACTACTGCAGTTAGACTTCCTCATCTTTTTGTCTTTGTGCAGAGTGAGTGTAGGGAAATATCCAGCCACTACAGCTGAATTTACTTAACAAAATACTTCATACTAATTAGCTTGAGTAGCCACCAGCTGAGAGTACTGATTAACTGCTAATTGTGTAGCTTCAAGGTGCTAAAAACCCTCTACACCCTGCAATTTTCCAGCTAAGGAAGATAGCCATAAACTAAAACTCAATCAGGAGAAAACAGAAACAGTAAAGCTTAGATTGTTCCCTCTGTTTAAAACAATAAAACTAAACTAATAACCAGGGTCCCCTTCCCCCATGGTCCCAGTCTGATCCTAAGCTCGGGTTACTGTTTGTGGTGAGTTTCTCACGTTCTTCCTATGCCGCCAAGGGTTTCTTCCATGTCCACCAATTTCCTCCCATTTCCAGTTGGTAGGAAAAGCATGGTGCCCTGTGATAAACTGGCATTTCATTTTTGGTATGTTTACACCTCATTGTTCCTGGAATCCACCTTGATGGGCTACAGATCCAAAATGATCATGACCAGGATTAAGCATTTGCTGAAAAGAAAGAATGAATGAAATAATGTACTCAGTGTACCATACAGTATACTGTACACAAAGCAATTCTGCAAAAGCCAAAACTGGAGTGCCAAAAGAAAAGGCTGTATTTATTTTTTCACTGGAATATGACCGTGTCTTCATCAGTTTTGCTTGGCTGTTCTACACAACTGGTCTCTCCAGCTGACATCACCTTTATCTTAAGCCTCAGCAGACTTCAACAGTGAAAAAGTGTTTACTCTGCAGGTCCCTTCGCACTGTCTAGTCTGACATGTAATGTAGAAGGAAACAACTACGAAGCAGCAAAAAAAACAAACTGCAGGCTATGTTCTTCATTACAAGCTTGAATCCATGTGTGTTTTTCCAGTGTTGCCTTGCAGGTATTTTTCCTAGGAATTCATTCTCGCTGATAATTTGTTATTCCTTTCCAAGAACGCGTGCTTATTAAGCTTGCTTAGTTTAAAAGAAACATTTAGGATGTGTCCATGAACAAAAGTGAAAAAAATATATATCATGCAGATTCGGTAGATATTCTTGCATTTTTCCTAAATCAGCAATTTAAAAAAAACCTTTTGGTAACTGTTAATTTGCTATCTGTAAGTGGGCATGATGCAAATTCTAATCCTACAAAATTGGCAGCACATTGTGCTGAATTTAATGAAAGTCGAAGCCAACCAGCATGACCCTCACTAATTTTCATGCTCAGTCTAATCTACATATTAAACCCCAGAGACAGAGTTTAGCTCAAGCCGCTGATGGAAAATCCTAATCTTACACTTATCCATGGTGGTTACTGAATACTAAGCAGCCATTAAGCATACTGAGGTTTTAAATGGCACAATTTGAGCCACAGTCTATTAAAACACCCATGGCCTGCTTCCTGGCAATTCCCACTTCCTGTCAGGCATAAACGTATCTCAAGAAAGTTAACCTGATGGAGCAGCGCTTTTTGAGCAGATGTTAGTGACTGGCATTCACTCAATACAGCTGTCCAACTTACATCACAGCTGCTGGTTATATGAGTTGAGAGAGAAACATAACTCACCACTGTTGTGTAAAGCCTGTGCTTACATGATTCTAATGACCAGTAATTAATCACCTTTGTTTCCCAAAGGTCAATCTCCATTGTTCTTAAAGACCAATCCCTAATTATCATTGTTTCCCAACGAGCAATGAACACTATTGTTCCCAATAACCAATCACTGATCACTATCGCTCTGAATGATCAATCACTTCTCAGCATTGTTGCAAATAACCAATTCCTGGTTATCACGGTCTCCAAACAACTAATAATCACCATTATTCCCAACTACCAATCACTGATTATCATTGTTTCCCAACAACCAATGATTAACACTGTTCCCAACCACCAGTCACTGATAACTATTGTTTCCAAAGTCCAAAGACCTGTTTGCAGTGTCCAATCACTTATCACCATTGTATCCCAAATCCAATCACTGATCACCATTGTCCCCAACAACCAATCGCTATTCACCATTCTTCTCTACGTCCAATTACTGCTCACCATTGTTCCCAATATCCACTTGTGTCCCTTCACACATGCCTTTGATCTTTGTTCAAAAAATTTCATCTTGCCTATATTTATAATCAGTAAAAAGTAAAACCTTTAACCTTTTTTCATGTCATTTATACCCACCCCGGAATTGAGAATATTGTGTGACGCGATGTCTACAATATCTTCAACCTGACAGAACATTAGTAATGAGAAGAAAAGAACACAAGAAACAGTAAAAACCAGTAGCTCTGGTTTGCTATCACAAATAACCCATGTTATAGCAATAGATGCATCATGTGCCGTCATAAATATTTATCACTTTGCTAAGCAATTTTTCACTGTTTGCCACCGGAGATTGGGCAGGATGTGACACCACACATCACCATTCTGCTCACATGAACACGGTGTCCTTAATCAATATGTATGTGTGTAAAAGTCCAAGAGATCTAACGAGAGAAGTGTGTACAGACTCTGCCACATTACCTTGCTGTTTTGCTTTCTCATCAGTTCATTATATAGCTTCCTTTGCTATCGATTACTGTGGGAATGACTTGTAAGGATACGAAAAAGAAGCCAGAAGTGTCTCTGTCGACATTTGAGATACATCCCTGCTCTATGATCTTCATCAAAGACACCTGGATATTAATATTCAGCTGTAGATGTTAGAAAATGTCACCATCAAGTCAGGTGACACCTTTGTCATGATCTTTGGAGGGAGCCAGGGTTGATATTTCAGAACGTGTAGGTTGATTCCTAACCTTTCTTCTTATGTGACATAGTGGGGGGGGGATAAGAGAGAAATATGGGACAGTGTAGTCTGGGTATTTGTAGATGGATTATGCAAAGACACACCGAGGAATTCATTTACATTCCATCAATGGCAGACTTCTGGATCTTTGTCTTCCTCTAGACTAATGTACAGATGCAAGAAAGTCTTATTTGTATTGGGCCGCCCCTCTCTGTGCAGGGATCACAGTTTATATTTATTCATTTTGCTAATGCTTATATTCAAAGCAGTTTAGGATCGGGAATAGCAGAATCTAAGCAGCTGAGGGTTAAAGCACCAAGCAACATGGGTCCACATGTACAAAGAAATCTTTGTGATAGTAAAGATTTGTCATTTACTTAGCATTTACCAAAATCTAAGTCTATTACCAAGTACAATTTAGAATGGTTTGAGCATATCAAATTGTTTAAATGGGATTGAAACCATTATTACTGCCCCCTCCTTTAACTGCCTACTATCGCAAACCTTTTTTTGAAGCATGACGAGATCAGATTTACTTTATTGTTAATGTTTCTCCATTTGGTGTTGTGAGATCTGAAAACACTGTAAACTGTAGAGCCTTGGCTTTTCCATGTGTCCAGCCCATGATGCTCATGGTGTGTGCCCTTACAGGAAAATAATTGACAATTGGATGGTGTGATATGGGTGGTGTTCCAATAATAGGACATCAGAGTGTTCTATTTCTCTACACCAATTTACCAAAGCTAACAATTTTTCTGTTTCACAAAAAAAAAAACCTCATACCTCTCACTTATCTTAACTCTTTTTTTTCTTGAATTATGAATACAGTATACCTGCAGTATACCTTGGAAAGCATTGGAAATCGGGAATTTTATCGCATTTATTTTAGAAGACAAGATTTTATCATTGAATAGTATACTTCAGTAACTCATACTTCACCTGAGGAGAAACTGTTGTATAAATTATTTCTAAATGACTTTTCCTTCCTCAACACCAACACACCGTGAGCAATAGTAATGATGTAATCCCAGTGAAAACGTGCCACTATCAAATCCAGCTCCTGCAAATCTGTGGCTTGTCTAATAATCACATTCTCCAAAAAAAAAAAAAAAAAATATATATATATATCTATATATATATATATATATATATATATATATAATTTTTTTTTTTTTTTTTTATTATGTCCAGGATTTCTGACAGTGAAGGTGCATGTTTTTATTACTCAGTGTCTCCCTTTCGGTCTGCGTGCCAGTATGTTTGGAATTCGAGTCAGGTCATGTGTCTAGAGCTGATGCCAAAATACCAAGAAGCTCCAGCTGCCTGGTTGGATTGAATCTCCAGTGCAAATGGAGGTGATCCAGGCAACCGGCCCTCCTTCTGCCCTCTCAACACTCCTCTCCACCAATGCAACACCTCCTTCTCCATAGTTCAAATGCTCAGCTGTGCTGTTTGACATTAGAGGATGTTAAAATTCTCTCGGCTGCTGCTAAACAAGAGCCGCATTAACTCATTATTACAGATACAACAATCCCCCCCCCCCCATTGTTGGTTGAATGGCCAACCACCATTTACACTGATGTTCACACCTATGGGCAATTAGAGTAGCTTTGGGCTGTCGGAGGAAACCAGAGCGTCTGGAGGAAACCCATGCAGACACAAGAAGAACATGCAAACACTGCATAGAAAGGCCCCGGTCAAGTTCAAGGCTTGAACCCAGAACGTTCTTGCTGTAAGGCAACAGTGCTAGCAGTGTCACCTGCACCACCACCAAGAACAACAAGAACAGCAACAACAAGCACCACCACCACAAAATGAACCATCAAGGCTTCTGCTTAATCATTAAAAATGTACCTGTTGTCCATATTTAGTCAAATTAGTTGCTTATCCTGACCTTTTGAAAACAAGGAATTTTATGTAGCTGGATCTTCGCAAATGTTACTAGAATACCCCTCTTTTACATTTTTTGTGCGTTTATATTTACTGTTCTCCATCTCCTACTGAATTATCCAGAAAAGCATATGTTTTGCATAAGAGTTCCTCCAAATAATTGTTTGAGAGCACTTATTCCGTTGTGATTACATTGACACGACGTAAAAACAACACTTTCTTCTCCATCCGAAAGGAAACATGAAAGCCGCATGTTGGTGTTTAAAAAGAAAAAAAAAATTTTAAACTCCATTGAAGAGTGTGAGCTTTTAGCTAAACAAAAGCTCTTTAGACTCTTTTTTTTAAATATAACTCTAAGTTATTGGAAATATGTAATGTAAAAAAACGTCCCCAGTTTTGGAAACAAACTGCAGGAGAAGTTTTAAGAAGCTGTACATTAATTCAGCACTCAGGAAGAATGGGACCTGCCCTCAGAGCTTTAGAAAAATATTTCTCATAGGGTCTCCTGAGTGGGGCAACAGAAATGCGTTTGTTTGGAGAGTTCGAGCTCGAATGCCACAGCCATCTGTAGTGAGCAGCCAAGGGAGCAAAATTGGCCATGCTCTCTCGAAAAAAGGGATGGCATATTCTCTCTCCCCTGTCAATCACAGCGACACTAGCCAACTGTGGGCATCTGCGAGCTCATGTATGAGAGCAGCTAGCACTTTCCTCTGAGTGTGCTTTGCTTCAGTTTGTTAGTATTGGCACCCATTTTGTCATGATCAGGAAGAGATGATAAATGGCTTTCATTTAAGTTTACACATGCAACAGTTCCTCTTGCAGCTCCCGTGGGAGACCTCAGACAAGGGAAGCCATTTTTCCTGAATCGGAATGGACATGAGTGATGTGCGAACATCTGCTGCTGTGAGCGAGTGAATGAAAGACTGGAAGAGTGACAGAGCAGAGAAGAAAGGCAGAGATAGTGTACAGATAAAACACTGACAGTCCTTCATCGCTGATTTATTGGTCATTAGCTCACAGGAAATAAACTCTTTGGCCATGGACATATATAACTACAATTAAAGTCATTTTTAATGTGTTTTTATTAATGTCATGCTCAGTATGGTCACATATTGTTTTAAAGGACACGCTGACACACAAGGACATGAGCTCTTGGTTTGAAATGTTACTCATTTTTCTACCTTGACGGAAAAAAAGGATTTAGACACCACTTCTACAATGGTGCCCAAGACCTGATAGCAGTACTGGTACTATATTACCTATTCCCATTCCACTGAAAGCCGTTTATTTGTCACCGTTATGCTGTAATTGCGTCATGTTGGAATGGGAGCAAAATAAAGTCGAGACCTTAATCTGTCCCCTAGTGACTTAGTAACCTAAATGCACAGACTGTATTCAAGTGTTCTGTGTTGTCATGGTAACATAATAACACACAACATGCAAAGCTTTCCATTTAAGTGGTCGGCTATTTGGCCAATTATTCCAGCACAGAACAGTTCCTTTTAGTGACATACAGTACGTTATGTTCAGTATTATTTATCTAGCGCTAACAGAACATTCTCATTCTTCATACTTGTTTGCTAAAATTTGTCAAATTAAAGCCCCACCCGCCCAAGTAAAGTCTACGGTTGAATCCAAATACTCAGTATGCACTAACGTCAGTTAAGTATCTATACCACCCAGCTCTTACTGCAGAACGTTCTGGTACGTTTGCATATTACGGTTGTAGTTGATGATTAGAGTACCACTGGACTGCTATTAAATGCCTACTGAGTATCCAGACACCCTATGGATTATAACCTACTGCTTTTCATGTCAGTTTGAGTACTCGGAGACTTTTATCACATATGTGGGAAACACTGGGTGTAAATGATCATGCGGTGATATTGCAATGGAGCTATGTAATCCAAATGCTCATTCTGCCTCATTGTAAAGCCAAATTTCAAACAACAAGGAAAGAAAGCATTGGTAGATATGGCTGGAAATTGAAATGCATCATATCTGGTCTCGCATGTGTTACACGTCTCGCGGAGGTTCGAGCATCCTGTTAATTGCAATAAAGTGGGAATTCACGATTCCCGTTTCTTTACTGTTATGGAAGACTGAGTGAGAATGAACATTTTTTACAGGTAGAAAGTGTTTACCTGTACATTTACTGCTTTAGTATGTAAAAGGAGTATGAGATATTCCTGCTTGACTGGATAAGTACATGTCTAATATCTTCTTTGGGCAATGTAGGCCTATCATGCAGAAGAAAAACAAGTAAAAAAAAAAAAAAGAAGAAGAAATGAAAAGATCTGTCCCTTGGTACATTCAGCAATTGCACGCGTAGGCAGTGTATGTTAATATGGAAGAAAAATAAGCCTCTCACAGCCTAAGCAGCTTATTTATGAAACTTAATGGAAAGCAATAAAAACATTTTAGATTTCTGTCTAAATTAACAATTGATAGGACTACGATGATGATGACTATTATTATTATTACTATTATTATTATTATTATTATATTTTTGCTCCATACTTTAGTAACGATGATTTCACAGATTTCTTTAATAAGAAAAGACTACAAGAGCTGCGATTCAGGAGCACTCTATCAGAAAATCATTATATACTCAACGTCATACATTTTCAAATGATGGTTACCCAGAAGGCATCATAATCCAAGAATATATCGTTTGGGCTTAGTAGAAATATCCTTTTGGGGGGGATCAGATCCCCATTAAACAGAAATAAATACAGGTGTGATCAGGGCTGATCACTAAAACCACTTACGAGGAAGGTTTGGGACGCATGTGGCCATGTGATATGCATAAACCACTGACACTAGTAAAATTAAACGGCTAGAACAGACACGTTAGGCAACACACAATGACAAAACCAACTAAAATGGAAGGAGTCATTATTTTGCAATCTTTATTGACTATGTGTACATCAATAGGCACACTTCAAAGCCAGAAG
>JAQQZX010000019.1:12058757-12069371 GCA_030068355.1 Notoglanidium maculatum | reverse complement strand
TTATTTCTGTGACCATTGTGAGTTTTTCTTTCATTGCCTGAAGGGTACCAACAATTTTGTCCACGTGTGTAGATCCTCAATAACGTCAGATTCATATTTCTTCAATAAGCCCTGGAAAATGTTTTAAGCTCTCATCTTGATTACCTCTCACTGAAGCAATTTTCATCTTCAGTAGCCACTTTATCCTTGTCAGATAAACCAATCCACCAACCAGCATGTTTTGGGAGGTGGATGGAAACCAGATAACCAAGAGAAAATCCATGAAGACATGGGTAGAAGATGCAAAACTCCAAGCAGATGATAACCTGAGCACCAGAAAACCTGGATCCTTGAAGTGGCAAGGCTGCCCATTACAGACATTTTAGCTTTCTGTTAGAATTTTATGTATGGTAAAAACAAATAATAAAATGGCTCTATAATTATAAATTGGCTATTTGAATTTTTACAATACACAGTACTGTATAAATACATAATACAATATACTATTTGCAAATCAATATATGACGAGTAATGTAATTTCCAGACTCTGCTAATTCTCTGTAAATTTACAAATAGGTTATACAGTTCATATTTGGGAATTCTGCCTGCAAATGATCAGCATCTGCAGCTTTTTGTTTCCAGATAGAGGATCAGCAGATAAAGGAGAATAAAAATAGATTACAAGATAAATGAAGACTACATGATGGTTTCAGCTTGTCCATCACAGCATTCAAATTTATTTCCAATAAACCACAGTGTTACTGATTAGCCAAAATCCGCTTCTGCTCTGAAGTGGCTGAATTGTTCAGTGGGTGTAGGGGAATTAGTGGATATCCTCATTTTTCAGGCCATCAAAGCAGTATGGAGCCTGTTTTTTTTGCTAGTACTGAAGAAAACTGGCCTGGAATTATAGACGATCTCAAACAATTCGGGAGAAGCCTAATCAAACCTCAATAGATGATCATTTTCCAGAGGTCTTGATTCATCACATTCTTATAATTGTCTTAATCTCAAAGTGAGTGTGCCTGGCCAAAGCTTTTTCCCAATTAAATACTTCAAAAACAGGCTAAAACTATAAACTGTCTCATTTGGAATGAACAGCAAGGAACTGTGTAACCACCTCTGGAGTGTGCTTCCACTAAGACTAATGCTGTTATTACACCCCGACTGTACATTCAATTTGTTTTTGTTAAGCCGTCTGAATAGCCAATTTACTCCATATGATTAGATGAATTAATCTTTCCCTGTGTGGTTTAGGTTTTAAGGCCTTTCGATTTAAAAAAAAGTTCAGAAGTTCAACAGTGCTGAGATTTTTCTCTGAAATGCAAAGGATCCAGGTGTAATGTCATATTAACAAAATGCAAACTTAGAGGAAGTCTGCAGCATTTAACGCACCATTTAGGACAGGGCCAGGTTCAGCGCTCATCCCTGATTGCATGTAATACTCATAAAACATAATAAAAAACTTTTGGGAAATATTCAAATGTTTTCTTTGCTGTCGGTCATCATTTCAAAATAAACTATCTGGGGTTCATATAGACCAGGTATGTTCTTACCCGTCACAGACTTCCTTTCTTCCACAAAGGGAAAACCTTGCTAAATAATCTAATCCTATATTAAAAGACTAAAAGGCTCCAAAACAGTAAAGTGGATGTACACTTTTACTCTGCTATGGTTGGTGCTAATGTTTGTTCAAGTTTGTTCATTCATTCATGTTTAGCACTTTATCATGGTCAGGGTTGCTTGGGTCTGGGGCCTAAACCAGGAATTCTGGGCATGAGGTGGGAATACACCCTGGAAGGGAGGTCAGTCCATAATAGGTTAATGAATAAAGTTAAATAAAACACTATGACAAAACTGACCTGAGGCATTAAACATTTTCCTTCCACTGGTGGGAATTGCAGTGACAACAGTCTGAAAAGTTTATCCCTTTGCCTGATCACAGATTCCAGCTGAGATTTAATCTCTCTAGTGGTTCTGTGTCTGATCACCGCCCTACAGGACTCTCTAGCAGGAGCCAACTTGAGGTCTTGACCTCCTTCATTGTACAGGTGGTGACCCAACCAGATGGCTCAATGTTGGTATTTTGGGTTAAGCTTAACTTGGTTACATGGGTGGCCTGGTCACAAGCAAATCACTTACACACACCACCCTCAGACCTCCCAAGGTGGGTCCTGGTTTTATACCATTTGTAAGGGTCTCAAGGATAGTTCTTTGTATGACTTCTCCCTACAGATGTGGTCACCAAGGCTGAACGTATTGGGAGCATTAAGCTCCATGTAGCAAAGCCCTGATGTTCACTGAGCTACACAAACACCTCCAGCACAACATCTTGATTCACAAAGGATCAATAAATTGTATATATAACTTTATTCATTCAATGGATTAGGTCCTGTGTGGAATCTGTCTTGATCCTGATGAATGGAAGTTTGGGATTTTTAAGAACATCTGTGGTGGACAAGGTTGATTGAATGTAAATTCAAATATTCATTTATATTTAATGCGCCACCAATATTTTCTACACTTGAAAAGTGAAATGTAACACACAGACATCAACTAGTGCATTAAACTCTCCCTCACCTCAGGTTCTAGTCATGATGTTCACCTGTTTTGTGTTAGTCCTTGATTAGTTTAATAGTCTGCTTGATATTGATATTTTGGGTTTAGTCTTGATTGTATTGTGCATTTCTGAGCCTTGTGTTTTCTAATATCTGTATTGACCCTTCACCCGTGGTACTATATATATTACACAAATAAAAATCGAAATTGCTTTAGCTAATGGCTTTGGCTATTTCATCAGTATTACTATCAAAATAAAATTACATTGTTTCTTTATTTAATATTTCTACGACATTGGTAAGAGATCATAGAAAGTGCACACACCTTTAGAAATGTAACATATGAAAAAGTCACACACCGGAAAATTGTTCACATATCCAATATTATGAGTGGGGAAAAACAAAAACAACCAACTTGGCTTGAACAGCTGCTGTTTTGAAAATTTGTAATTATACCTCCCATCTTAGTTCCAACCACACAAAAAGACAAATGTTTGACTTGAAGGAACATTTTGTTCATGCACATTTGTGCTAAGACTTAAATGACAGGTTTTTTTTAACACGCATACATACTTTAACACAAATTAATTACCTTCTGAGTTGCATAGTCATTGTTAACATAGGAGGGTTGTTTGCTTCAAAGCCCACAGGGTTTAAAGACATGGTTCAGTATCTGTACATGCCTTTGACCTTTTTTTTTTTTTTTGGGTGTAATGTCTGAATTAAATGAGACAAACCGAGCTACACTGAAGAAAAAAAAAGTACAAAAAAAAAAAAAAAAAAAAAAAAAAAAGCATCATCCACCATCTAAACCTGACTAACATTGACACAAAAAAAATAATAATAAAAACTGTCATCACTGTCCAAGTCTCCTCTTCTTCCATCATCCAGTGTCATCTTGGAACTGCTCGAGGCGATACATTTAAGGTCAGGTCCACTGACATGGAGTTGATCAGTGTAAATCAGCTGTTTCTATGCTCTATCAGACCTGCAGTCACAGTATATCGTCTCCGTGAATCATTGACAGAATCGCTCAAAACCCTAATGCAAACCCCTACACACCCAGCAAGACTGAACTCCAGCTTTATTGAATAACTGAAGGAGCCGCCCTACATACCAGAGACACTCAGGAATCAAATACTGTTAGGAATAACTTTAGAGCATAAGACAACACAGAATTACAAAAAAGTTCACATGTGCAAACATGCAAAATACTGCATACAGTGCAGAGCTAAACCTAGTTGTGCAACTTCTATAAATCCTAGTCAGTGACATACAAGTGCAGAATTGCAGGAGGAGTGAGTAGGAGTCTGATGGCTTGTAGAAAGAAACTGTTACACAGTCTGGCAGTGAGGGTCCGAATGCTTCAGTACCTTTTGCCAGATGGCAGGATGGTAAAGAGTTTGTTTGAGGGGTGTGTGGGGTCATCCACAATGCTGACGGCTTTGTGGATGCAACATGTGTTGTAAATATGTCTGTGAAGAAGGTAAGAGTCTCCTTATCTTCTCAGCTGTTCCCACTATCCACTGTAGTCTTGTGGTGCGACACGGTGCAGTTTCCATACCAGACAGTGATGCAGCTGCTCAGAATGCTCTCGATAGTCCATCTGTAGAAGGTGGTTAGGATGGGTGGAGGGAGATGGGCTTTCCTCAGCGTTCACAGAAAGTAGAGACGCTGCTGGGTTTTCTTAGCTATGGAGCTGGTGTTGAGGGACCAGGAGAGGTTCTATGCCAGGTGAACACCAAGGAATTTGGTGCTCTTGATCTCCACAGAGGATTTTCCAATGTTAAGTGGAGATTGGTCACTCTGTGCTCTTCTGAAGTCAACAATCTCCTCTTTTGTTTTGTCCATGTTTAGAGACAGGTTGTTGACTTTACACCAGTTTGTTAGCGGCTGCAGCTCCTCTCGGTATGCTGACTCCTTGGTCTTGCTGATGAGACCCACCATGGTCATGTCATCAGTGAACTTGATGTGGTTCAATCTATGCATTGCTGCACAGTCATGAGTCAGCAGAGTGAACAGTAGTGGACTGAGCACACAGCCCTGGGGGGCCCCAGTGCTCAGTGTAGTGGTGCTGGAGATACTGTTCCCAATCCAGACTGACCGAGGTCTCGCAGTCAGGGAGTCCAGGATCCATTAGCAGAGACGTCTTAAGGCTCAGCAGGCTCAGCTTCCAAATTAGGTGCTGAGGAATGATTGTACCACCTTCAGAGCAGGTGACAAGGCAGCACTAGGAACAGTGAGGGCCAAACTGTCTAGGCCAACAGAGCAGCAATGCGTGCACATGGCCAGAACCAGGAACCAAGCAACCAGAATAGCAATCAAGATGAAGAAAGGCTAATAAAATCAGGTAGCACATACTAAGCACTTACTTCACAAATGAGTGAAAGTCCAGGGTCTGTATTTGTAAGCCATGTTTGTGATTGGAACCAGGTGTGCATGACTAGTAATCAGGAGACTGAACGTGAAAGGGGTGTTGCTGCAGTGGGAATTGTGGTCTACGGCAGCCATGTTTGAAGGATGTGGTGTGTTCTGGGAAGTGGTGTTCCCACATCAATGGGAGCACAAGGAAGCAAACTTGAATAATCTATGTATATTGATTGTTTTTTTTCTCCCCCAATAACTATTACTTTGAGTTAGAGCCACTGTTGATGTTTGTATCCTATACAGCAAGGAACAAAAGAATATAATCTAGAACAGAGGTCTGAGAATGAACATCACAATCAGGCATCACCTGTGCATATGGGAGTAATTACACCCAATCACAGAGCTTCAAAAAGTGATGAACTGTACTGCCTCTAATTGTCCCTTATCTCCAGTGAAATTCATTATGAGGAGCAGCAGGCAGCTCCGCTTGTTCACATGACTCCGTGACTGTGCTTCAGAGAAGATGCCGGAATTGTATTTTGCACCTTAAGAAAGGGTAAAGACTACCATAAGAAAAAGAAATCCCCAAAATTCAGATCATACAGATAAATGTTGGCTTTCCTCATATTAATTGCCAAGCTCTAAAGCAATACCATTTAGATTTTTCAGCTTGATAAGCCAGCAACCCTGCACTTGTGAAGCATTTTAAAGGGCAATCCTGCACAATTGAAGAATTCAGAGTGAAGTAGATGAGAGAGGTTTAGCACTGCAGAAACTGACAATGAGAAGTCACAGTGGGATGAACAGATGCTGTAGAGGGCAAGAGGTCACTGGCTCCACCAATCTGAGAACACTTATAAGGAAGATTCTTTCCACCAAATTGGCAGCTGAAACATTACTCTGCAGCAGTTCTGTACTTTCCTGAATTTCCACAGATCAAAGGTCACAGAAGCATTGATACATTACCTTGCCTCCAGCCCTGCTCTTAGTGTCATATTGGATTCAGGAAGCTAACTGATGAACCGATGAACTGAGGTACATTGTAGTATTTGGTGTTCTTTACTGTAGGATTGGCAAAACCAATTGTAGATGTAACCAAAAACAAAAATAACCATCTCAAAATTGTACGATTCTAATTGAATTGGTAGATAAAAGTGCAGGTATTTGTTAAGGAAACCACAAACAAAAGAAACCAAATCATTATTTAAAAAAAAAAAAAAAAAAACACAACCCCGGTGTATTATTTATATTTTGTCATGTTTCACTTTGGTGAGATATATATATATATCTCACCAAAGTGAAACATGACAAAAGCTACCTGGGATGGGCTGAGGCTGATGGGTTGGTCAGCCATTTTGTAGCCAAAACTAGCAATGGCAAAGGCAAAATCCAAAATCCAGAAACAGGCCAAAAAAAAAAAAAAAAACCCGATAGTAGCACTCGAAACTAGGCTTGGCAATAGCAGAAACAAAGACATGACTAAACTAACACTTTACAAAATCAAGAGCTGACTAAGAGTCCTTATATACTGTGAGTGTGTGTAGATTGGATGCACCTGCAGCTAATCAGCAGTCATGTGACACAGGGGTGTGTCGGCCATCTTGACTGAATGCAAGTGCTCATGGGAATTGGAGTTCACGCAGAACATACTGTGTAGTACTGGGCAGTTCCATGACAGGAGCTATCACATTTTGGTAGCTAAAGTGGACAGTTCATGAGACAACAATAACACTATATTGATGGGAATACTCTTATATATAGCAAGAAAGATTATTCTCAAACTGTGGATTTCTAATGACATCCCTTCTATGATTGGTATAAGGAGGTACTGAGAACGCTCCCTCTGGAAAAGCTGACTTCCTCTCTTCGTGACAATGGTGAGGGATTTCATAAGCTATGGCAACCAGTCTTGGACCGAACTCTGTTCTACCTATTTGACAGCATTGAAAGTGACTACAGCATTTCCTAGTAATCTGAATGTAATTAGGTCAGCCTGATGGAATATATGTGTGGTTCCTTCCCACTCCATTTTGTTTTGTTTATTATCGGGGATGAATCATGATTCATGCTGGTTTTGTGTTTTGTTAGGGTAGTTAAAAAAAACTGTGAAACACATGGGTCTGTATATATTCAGAACTGTACTGGAAGTGTAGGTACCTGCTGCCTAGCGCTAGCTCTAGGCAACATTGATATAACAACATAGATGTAGCAAAACCAGTAAGAGCAATTTGAAGTGATTCTAGGGCAAATAAACCAAGCCTAAGCAAAGTGACCACACTGTAATCCTGGGATTTTGGGGGTTGATCTGTATGTAGAGATAAAACAGAGGCAAGAGACACACCAAAATTAGATTTGGATTAATCTGCTGGAGTGAAGCTCATTACAAACCAAATAACAAGCAGTAGTCAGGAGGGCACAGCATTCATGTGTCAGTATATAAACAGCACACAGCAGGGAAAATGAACAGCGCTCAGCCGAGATACTGTGTGACTTCTGCGCTCGATAAAAACAGTAAGAACAGCCCATTAAAACTAACACGCAGTTATGTTTCACTTGAAGTGAGAACATCCTCAAGACCTTTTCCTCTATACTGGATCTTCCATGGATTATGCCAAAAAAAAAAAGTAATCCTGAACGTCCAAGCTGAAGTTTGGAAACATTCATCAGATTTTAGCCAATGCCGTCAGATTGGATGGGATTGAAATAATCTTCTTAATCCTGCTTTATTCCTGCTATTTGCTTCTCAGCTCTTTTCCCACGAGATCCTGGGCTGTAATGGAAATAGAAACCCGAATACCTATACATGACGCAAACATTCCTGAGGTGATATTAGACAAAATATCCACTATCTTTGTCCAGACCCAGTGATTTGATGTTCTCTTTCTTAATCCCAGGCATTGCTCAATATCTTATCCTGAACTGTCTTTATCTTGGTCAGGGTCATGGTGGATCCACAGCCCATCCCAGGAACGCTCTGTGTGATGTGGGAATTTATCTTGGATACCAGTTCAATGCATGGCCCAATCCACCAACATGGGACCCTAAAGCTGTGAAGCAGCATCAACCCCAACAATTGTCTTTTTATTAAAATGCTCTTCACAGCATTTACTTGTTCTGACATTTATATAATAAGACCTTCATTATTGCACACTTTTATCTCTTCATGAATAATTACTTTCAGATTTCGATGCATCTGTGACCTTTTCCACCATTTTAAAGCGCCTTTTTATTCGCAACTGCTGTGTCATGCAGAACACATTGAGCAGGAGGTCTCACTTGTATTGTTAGAAATTCAGGAATTGTAGTTAGAGGTGATCTTAGGTGAAAAATACATCGAATAAACACTGTTCAAAACCAAGAGAGACTAGAATAAGGGAAACAAGGCTTGGAAATGCATTCTAAAATCAGAAAGACTTAACGAGACATAATACAAAACATGTAAATACAATTAGTGGGGGGAAAAAAACAATGACATGTCAGTGGTGGAGACAGGACCAAAACCAAAACAAAAACACGTGGAAGAACCGTAAAGAAAAGTACTCGGAGAAGTGCAAGCCAGAAAAAAAGTGGTAATTTTTCATATTAGTTGCTTAAATGTTAAATTATTATGATGCTCATTTGAATGAGTATTTAAAATTCTAATGACCAAATGCTGATTTTGCCTCCAGCATGCTAATTCATTACGGTTGTTTGTTTTCTCTACGCCTGTTTGGCGTGACTGTGAGGCACAGCGTCTTCTGGATCATTGCAGACAGTATTTCATTAATTCTGCAGCGTCGCAGTGTGTGTGGATGAAGCATGCTGGGATTCTGATCGATCTGTTATAGAAAACATAACAGACGACTTTGAAGTGAACCTGTATTACATGAGAAATAAGAAGTCAATGCTGAATGCTAAGAAATGTAATTGACAATACAATTAATGCATTATGCTTTCTAAGCCAGCAGTAATGTATAAATGTACAAAATAATGTATTATGCTTTCAAAGCCAGCAGGTTTGTTAAACCATTAAACATGAAACCATTAAAGTGAACATTTAAGAAACCATCTTTGAATCTGACATGAAATGTTGTCTCTCTGCTATTCTGTTTAACATAAGTGAAGGACACTTGGATGAAACGTTCATTCATTTATTTTTAAGAACTGCTTTATTCTGGTCATGGGCATTTTGGGGCGGTACCTAGAAATGCAAGGCCAGCAGACCATCTCTCTCTCACACACACACACAGACTTACACACAAACACACACACACACACGGTTGTTTTGCTGTTCTTGTTAGGACCTTCCATTTGCATAATTATTAATGCAGCTAATTAATGTTATGTATATACTTAAATCTAATTCGAACCTTAATCTATGTAACCATAAGCAAATCTTCTGGGTTTTTTTTGTAGTTTTTCTCTTTGGAACAAGCAAAATGTTCTCAGGAGGTCAGATATTCCATCCTTTGTGGGGACAGACTGTTGAGTTTGTGTGCTGACCTGTGAAGCAATGGATAGTAGGTAAGAGTTGCGGAGGATCAAATCTAACAGATGAGCTGTTCATAAAATCAGAACCAAAAAAAGCACCAGAAAAGCATAGAGAAAGACAGAGAGAGAGAGAGAGAGAGAGAGAGAAAGGTGGAGGATGAAATATGGAACTTCCTTTAAGCCAAGTTTCCTTTGTGTAAGAAGCGGCATGATGTGAAATATTGAAAGTGAACAAAAAGAAAAATAGATGATTAAAAGGGAATGAATGGTAAAAAGTGAAACACCAGTCTGTTCAAAGAAACTGTCTAGCCAATTTCTCCCACTGCTCATAACATCTCTTTCTACTGGTTGATAAGTAATAAAAAGCAGTCCAGCGAAAATACATTTCCTCCAACGCAACCTGCTCAGAGGTAATGGTTCTTTTAACACATTTTATATAAAGCACAGCCCAATCTCTGGAACAAAGAAATATTTAATGTCTCTTCATGTTTAACCAGGAAAAGCAAAACCTCGCCACCATCCTTCATGATTTTAAAAACTACTCAGTGTTGTAGTCAAGACCACCTAATCCGAGACCAATCATGACCAAGACCAGAGTGTATCGAGACCAGGTCAAGCCCAAGACAGGTTGAGGCAAAGTCATGACCAAGACCAAGGCAGTGCGAGAACGATTAAATATGGAACATGCAAACCATAGACACTTCTCAAACTGATCTGAAAGATCCACACTGCCATAAAAACACCTACATACTAACAAACACTAAGACCTGAAATCAACTTAACCATCTTCATTCAACGCTTGTTACTGGTTGCGTTTTACATCCAATCACGCCAAATAACTAATAAATCAGACAATGCACAGGTAATTTAGTGAGTTGTGGCCTTGACTGGTCTTAAAATAAACTCCCAAGTTCTCTATATCTGAGACTGAGACGTTGATTCTGAGATGAAACCTTCAAAAAGACTAAGTCTGATCTCAAGTCCTACAACGCTAGTGATACCTCTGTGGCATTTCTAAAATTCTGTTTGAGCCACATTCAAAATTTTAAAATCCTCAATATATGCACACCTAATCGTCCATCCATCCAGCCATCATCTACACCGCTTTATCCATCAGGGGAAGCTGGAGTCAATCCCAGCATCTTCGTGCGAGAGGCAGGGTACACCCTGGGCAGTTCGCCAGTCCACCACAGGGCCAACACAGACAAACAGCCACACACGCTCGCATTCACACCTATGG
>JAQQZX010000019.1:11992842-12010184 GCA_030068355.1 Notoglanidium maculatum | reverse complement strand
AGTGGCATTTCTTGCCTTCTTAATGCATTTGAGACATACAGTAAATAGTAAATGCTAAATGATAAAAATACAGTATTATGTATAATACAGAGTAATCCATATTATGTGAACAACCGCTCAACTAAGTAAAGAGAAACAACAGTCCATCATTACTTTAAGACTTGAAGTGTCTTTTAAGTAATAAAAATAAAGAAAAAAAACCCCATTGAATTAGAAGGTGTGTCCAAACTTTTAACTGGTCGTGTATATTGATAAAATTTCTCATTAAATTTATTTGGTGATATATAGATATATATATAATATATATTCATTATATGTATATCTATTTAATTTTAAATTATTGTGGGTTGGATTAAACCTATCAATTCAACTGACCAGTCAAACAGACTAATAAGATCTCATATTAATATAAAAGTAAGTAAATAACCTAACATGACAGTTACTACGATTCGTTTGTTTTGTTTGTTTTTTGTTTTTTTAATTAAGAGCACATCCGAAGGTGATTTATTCCTCTTTCACTGCATTACCAATGCTAAGCATTGTTAGTTTATTAAAAGCACAATATGTCAAATTTTTAACCATTTATAGGTATGTTTAATGTCATGAACATTAACATGAACATTTTTTTTCTGGGGAAGAATTGTACAAAAGTACTGCAGAACGCATTACACTGATCTGATAAGGAAAAAAAAAATCACTACTTGTGGTTTCCTCACAAGCATTTGGGTAGTTTATTTAATCCTAATTAATTCAGTCTGTAATCGAATATCAGCTCTCAAAATGTCTGTCCCATCACGTCGTCATCAAAACAGAGATCACTTACACGCTCTGTACACATGACGATGGATCAAGTCTGAAAACAGAACTGAACTGATTGAATTCATCTGTGATTTATTGAATGAAGAGCAACGATGATGCTTATGTTTAAATGCCATGAATGCCATTTACCTCAGGTTGTGAGACAGGTTGTGAGAAAACTAAATCCAAAATTCCCTGAGATTATCATAGACAGTGCTTTAAAAAGTGTTCTTCATATCAGATCATATGATTCAAATGAAAGAAAATGACAACCATTGTGTTTGTGTCATGGATCAGCATGTTCTTGGCTCATCCAGGAAATGGGCTAGCACAATCAGACACATTCTAGAAAGTGAGCTGGAAGGAATAAGGATATCTTTGCAGTCCATTAGCATGTTTTTTTCATGTTTTGCCACTACTGTATTTGTAGCTGTCCTGTGAGTTTCATATAATCCTTGTATATTGATGGATTAGCAGCACTTACACTCTTTTGTCAATTAAAAATTCCCAGGTTACAATGTCTTTTCACATTTTTTTCTGTCTGTGACAAAAATATCAGTCCAAAAATCACAGTATAACTCAGTTTTAGACGAAAATATGCTCATTCCTCATATCTCTAATAAGATGTCACTGATATGACACACAAATTAAACCCAGTGAAGTTCTCCTGTTGCTGTGTCTGCCTTCTAAGAGCTGTGCTTCACCTACTGACGCTTTATACATCTGATGAGGTGTTTAATGTACTCTGTGCTGTTAAGAAGTCGTGTAATAAACCCAGGCTAACAGAACCTTTTTTTTTTAGGCAGAACTCTGGAATATCACTCACTAAAACGGCCTCCCTGCACATAGCCGAGTTTATCAAGTTCCATCTGTCATGCAGCCTCCACTCAAGGACATGAGCAGGCCGTGTAATTACCCCCTGTGCACTTTGTCTGTGACCAGACCAAATGTTCAGGTTCATATACTATGATTTTTTATTATCGGACCAGTCCAAGGCTGTGGAAGCTGAATGTAGTGTTTTCCAGCTTTATGTAATAAATTCTAAGAAAGCACATTAAGTGCAGAGAATGGATAAGCGTTAGATAATGGATAGATAATGGATAAGATCATTACAACCTCATTTATCTGGATCAATATTATTATTGTGCTTGATATTGGATTCGATTAATTCAGCTTGAATCGCTTAACATAGAAACTTAATTTAAACACGCACGCACACAAACACACACACACACACACACACACCATATTCCACCTGCTTCCTTCTTTTTATTCCTTTATCTGTTCATACTACAACGCCCCTCTTTTCATACCTCTTTCCCTCATGCTTTCTGTTTCTTCATCCCTCACGTTTCCTCCCATTGGCTTCAGTTCGTTTTTCAAGGCCTAATTGCTCCAGAGATTAAATGCTAGCATCATCGAAGTTGGAAAATGTTGTTAGGTTGTTAGACCTTACAGAAATACTGCATAATGCTGTCTCTGCTCCTCTTTCTTCCTTTCTTTCTTTCTATCTTTCTTTCTTTCTCATCTTCCATCCTCCTACTCGAATCCTTTGATTGCACTACTCCTAATAGTAATCTAATATTTACTAGTCTTTTAAGGTAGAGCTATAACACGTGGTACAGTATATGGATTCAACTGCAAAGGTACAGCACTTGACTGCTTTTCATACTAATGTGACTCATCTATCCCACCCTTTATTCTTTAATTCATCCCTTCATCCTTCCATAGCAATCCACTGATTTGACTACTCAAATCACTACTCAACTTTTAAGATGGAACTTCATATGTAGATTCAACTGCTGAAATAAAGCACACCCTATCTGTCTATCTATCTATCTATCTATCTATCTATCTATCTATCTATCTATCTGTCTGTCTGTCTGTCTGTCTGTCTGTCTATCTATCTATAGCATCATGTCTTTATTTCAGTCTTAATATCCTCAACTTCCCCACCTCTTTCTTAATTTCTATGTACAGTATATCAACTCTTTATAGCACATCTCTCTTTCACTTCCTTTCACACTAGATCTATCTATCTATCTATCTTACATTTTTTTGCTTTGCAAGTGCAAGTATTTCCTTCAGAAAATGCAAATTTCTACTTTTTAGAAATCTTCAGGTTTGTATTAGATGTTTCTCGTTTTTCTCACATGGTTTTCATACTGTAAAAATAATTTCATTATTTACTTTACAGCAAAATTATGTTTTATTATGTTATAGGGTTGTGCTGTAAATGATAGGGCAGTGAAAGCAGTGCACTGGTTTAAAATAAATGTATTACTGTAAATATATTACTCCAAAAAAGCAGTGAGGGAAAAAAAAGACAAAATAAAGCAATACAAACCCAGACACACACACACACACACACACACACACACACACACACATGAACAAGCAGAGTCGCCTGCTGCTCCTGTTAATGAATTTCATTGGAGATAAGGGACATTTAGAGACAGTGGAGCTCTTTGCTTTACGAAGTTCTGTGATCGAGTTTAATTGCTCACACACACACACACAAACACACACAAACACACACACACACACACACACACACACACACACACACACACACACACAGTTCATTCCTGATTTCAGAGAACTGCTGTGTTTATTCTTGCCTCCATCCTGTTCTGGATAAAAGAAGAAGCTGCTTATTTCCTCCTCGGTGTATAGGATTCATGCCAACTGATCATCCAACTCCTATGTCTAGTTGAATAAATGTCTCACATGGGCACTGAAACAAACTGGAGTGAGAAATTATTTCCTTCTCAGTGATGAGTGGAGACACAGAGTTCACTCAGTTGCTTCCTTGCTATCCCAGTGATTTTCATGCATGTGCTTATATGGAATAACATTAAGAGTTTCATCTTAGCATTAATTCAAAGATGAAGATAGCTGGCTAGGACTATGTGTGGGAAAAAAACATTATATGAATAATATCGATGTATAGTGTAATTAGAACATGCACACAAATGCAATCATTTAATGTGTTTTGTTTAGTCCCATGTACAGAGAGACAGCTATAATATGAGCACAAGATTGTAAAATGTAGTTAATTTTCTAAAAGAAAGAAAAAAAGAAAGAAAGAAAGAAAGAAACAAGCAATTTAATAATTTTATTTAAAAAAAAGAATGAGAAAGAAAGAAAGAAAGAAAGAAACAAGCAATTTAATAATTTTATTTTAAAAAATGAATGAGAAAGAAAGAAAGAAAGAAAGAAAGAAACAAGCAATTTAATACTTTTATTTTAAAAAAAGAATGAGAAAGAAAGACAGAAAGAAATCAAGTAAATTTAAAAAAGGAAGACAGTTAGTAATCCTTTCATAATTAATTGAATAATCAATAACTAAAGAACAAAAATGAATGAAAGGAAGAAAAACACTAATTAGAAAGGATGTAAGAAAAGAAAAGCAATAATCTGAGAAAAAAAGAAAGACAACAATAAGAAAATTATTTTAAAAGAATAAAAAAAGAAAGGCAATCTGTAATTCATTCATAATTAATTGAATAATTAATAATAACAAAAACCAAAGAATGAAAATCACTAAAGAAAGAAAGAAAGAAATAATCAATAATTTAAAAAAAATAAAGAAAGAATGAAAATCACTAAAGAAAGAAATAATGAAAGAAGTAAATAATTTAAAAAGAATGAAAAAAAAGACAATCACAATTAATGGAAATAAAAATGTAAATATAAATAAAATAAAAATAAATAAAAAAAAAAGCAAAATGAAAGAGAGAAAGAAAACTTCACTACTCTTTACAGCCATGGTGAACAGAAAAGCATCTCAGCCTGGGGCAGTGCCTACCGACTCACCAAAACTGGACAGTTTAAGAGTGGCATAACATCACTTGTTCTTTTTCCAAACTTCAGTTTCTGAAAATTAGTAATACACCTCACTTGCAAATAATTATAATCTAGAAAGAACCTCCATCTCGAAAGAATGGCCATAGACCCATTAGTAATAAGCGTAATTTCTTCTTTAAGGGAAAATCAAACAGTTAGCAGCTCAGCAAGTGACTCTGTTCTGCATTTAGGAATAGGTGACATCAGCACTTTCCTCTCCACAAAGTGTGATGTTTATAGCTTCAGAGCTGCCCTCTATAAAGAATAGAATAAAACAGGGCTTTTATTTAAATTGGTCTCATTTGCATGCAGCAGAGAGCAGAGTTCAAGATCACTCTGTGTGCATAACAAGTGTAGAATATTTTGTTTAAACACTGTTAACTTTTGGGGACATCTTTTCAGATATGTAAAGGACGAAGGAAGAACAACCTAAATTTTACATTTAAGCAATATCACACAAGCAGCTATATGAATCTCGGCATGGCTGTGATTTAAGCTGTACCTAATCAACGCCGAGGCAAGTGCGATATCGCTTTTATACGACCCAAACAAACGTACAAAAAAAAATAAATCAAGTAACTGATCATTCACACACCGTATGTCCGAATAATTTTTTACAATTTTTGCTCCACACATGGAAACAGATCTCAAAGAAGCCACATTCACTAGCTGGCTAGCTAGCTCACAAGGATGTGACCATTCCCATGAAAGTGAAATTGGCTTCACATCTTCCTCCTCATCTTCTTGACGAGCTCAAAAATTTAAGTCAAAAATTTAAGTATTTCCTGATGATGTCGCTAACCCTAGCGTAGTAACTGTTTCGAGCTAGTGCAATTTTATGTAGTGATTTTTTTCAATTTTTGTTTAGAAATTTTATGTAGGAAAGTGGAATTTTACATAGTGAACTCAAACCAGTGGAGTGATACACACGAAGTCCCAGTGCTGTATTAAATGTATACCAATCAGCCATAAAGCCTCTGAAGGTGTGCTGTAACCTCTGTTGCCAGGAAAATACTTTCAAATTTACAGTAAACATCTGTAATATATTTTCAGTAAAGTGCTGTTGTGTCATTTAAAAAACACATTAAATTTGTAAGATACATCTGAGCTTAAGATTCTTACGCAAAGACCCAATCCAGGTAGTCTGGTGGTGCTGGGATTTGAACACATGACCATCTTATCTATGACATGATGCCTTAATTACTGAGCCACTACAACCTGTCTGTATTAATTCAGTGCAATCTTTTAAAGGTGTTAATTGAGTGTTAGCCGTAGGTGAATCAACTGTTACTTTAATGTTGTTGTCATGGCTCAATGGTTTGACTACAGCACAGAAGGTTGTGTGTTTAAATCCAAGAAGTGGCATGGTTGGGTAAGACCTTCAGCTCAACGGTATCCTGCATCAGCCAAACGAGCTGTGCAGGCTTATGGTTATTTTATTGTACAGTACTTTTCCGTAAATATAATATACAGTTGTTTACTGTAAATTGTACAGTACTTTACTGGTAACCCGAGCTGCCAGTCAATTACCGTAAAAGTCTAGGGAACTTTTTTATGTGGCACCAAGACATGAGCAGCAGATCATCTAAGTTCTGTAAGTTGTGAGGTGGGGCCTCCATGGATCAGACGTGTTGCACAAACGATCGGTGTTATCCGTGTCACCTCTCAGTGGTTTTAATGTTATAGAAATAATGCGTAGAACTGCACGTGTTTAAGCTTCACTACCGTTTTTGATAGTCTACTAATTTGTGAAAATAGAGCTATAATATGCACAAAAGCATGATTATGAAGCACATGATGCTAGAATCGGGAGAAATGGAATTTCTTTCTGGGATTTTCACACAATGCAGTCTTGAGAGTTTACACAGTATGGTGCAAAAAACAAAAAACATCCAGAAAGCAACAGTTTCACAAAATCCCGCGATCCACTTGCGGCTTATAGACCTTTCAGATCTTTTTTTTTTACGTTTAAATTCTACGCATATAGGGTCTGAGGTTTTTTTTTTTTTTTGGAATATCGTCCATAAGAAATCCACATTTTTGTCCTCCATTCCAAAAAAAGTCACATGATTCTCAGTTCATGGTCCTCGTATGAAAAAAAGTTTTCACGCATGATTTTTCACTCACTCATTTTCACATATGAAATCTTCCGCATGCAGGTCCGGTAGTTTTTTTTTTTCAGCCGTGCTCTCACAAGATTCATCTGTTTATTTGCACATGTTCATTGTTTTTCCCTTGTGTAACATCAGTGGTGTAATTTTTCAGATGTGTGATTTCAAGTTCACGTGTGCCATTTCAGACCAAAACCAGCTGCATGGTTTTCACATCGGATATTACTCACATGAAATATATGAATGAAACAAAATAATAACGTGGATCTTCTGTGCGTAAAGCAAAACAAACAAACAAAAAAAAGGGGTGTTGCTTTAACCGTTTTCTGGGCAGTACCAATGCACACATGAATGGAGGGGGTGATGCTGCACTTATAACACTGCAGCTGTGAGGAGATGAGAGGCAGTGTAAGTTTAGGAGCCAGCAGAAAGCTGACACTTCTTCCCGACATGGCTTGAGCTCTCAATGCGCTGAACCGCTGTTCTTTTTTTTTTCCTTTGGTGCAGAATTCTGAGTGGAGTCTCGTCTCTGCTGCTTTCTGCATCGGTGAGCACCAGAGAGAACTCCGCGCGTGTTTGTGTGTGTGTGTGTGTGTGTGTGTGAGAGAGCGAGAGCGAGAGAGAGCAGGGCTGTTGGAGGAGGATGTTGAGGAAGATCAGGATGGTGTGCTTGGGATGCATCCGGCTCCTCTGGATCTTCAGCGTCAGCATCAGCATCAGTGCTCACGCTGCTTCTCCATCCACCCGTAAGTTGATGCCTTTAGGGCTCCTTTCATCCGGAGTGCTTCTTCATGTCGAGTGTATGAGAAGGTCTTGTGCATGCGGTCAGACTAGGAAAAGAAAATGAGTCCTTTTTTATATATAAGCCTAATTGAATTGTTTTTGCTGTTTGCTTTTTATCTTATTTAAACAATGGACATTTTATTCCACTTCTCTATACATCGCCGAAACTATACACGCTCGCCTGAAAGTACACACTCTCAGCAAAATGTTTAGAAATACACTGTGTCAGGGTCTGGAGAGCATCGTGGTCTCGTGAACATGCATCTGGGATGCAGATTTATCCATCTTATAATGCTTTATTAAGCAGGTAGAGGATGCAGATGAAGCCACAGATATACCTTTCAGTCAGCTGGATGGTACAAATGATGGTTGAGGAAAGTGGCTGATATTTAGAATTGACTTTGGAGCTGCTTTGTAACAATCGCTGACTTAACATCGGCTATGTTAGAGTCACATGAAGGAAACAGAGCTAATGTTTTTCTGATTAAAGCTGGTTTAAGATCACTTATTACTTGTAATACTGTACAAATTGTAGACAAGTGATAACATGTCATATCCATGTGATGCACATTGTTGTGGTTTGCACTACTACACACACTCACCTTATGTATATCGTCTGTCTTTTACGTGACCTGTACATTGCTTGTATATTAATTGTGAATTACACGGACATTGCCTAGGGTTAACCCTAACTCTATTGTCTGTATTGCTAGAGTCTCGCCAACTGCCGGAACCAAATTCCTTGTGTGTGTTAGCATACCTGACCGATAAATCTTATTCTGATTCTGATTTCCGTCTACATACGGATTTAGGATTGAAGGAAATGACTACTTTTTGCTTTTGTCATCAATCAGAGTGATCTGGACTCATGCAAACAACAAAAAAAAAGTTCTATAAACGGAAACATTTTTCAAAGTCAGGATACGTATATCTGTCCACTAGCATGTTTCGTCCGCATTCTGCCATTGCTGCTACCATATTTGTAGCTGTCCAGCGAGTTTTGCGCCATCCTGTGCCTTCCTCCTATTGATGACAGCATTATAAAATGATAAAATTGTATTTTTAATGATACTGATACTGGTTCACCAGGTCACGGACTAAGAGTACTACCAGTCTAAAAAAAAAACCCTCTTGAAAGGTAATATAGTACGGAAATCATAAGTTATTTTTTAAATAACTAAGTACCTTCTCATACCCTGAGTGATGGTCGAGCAGTCGAGCAGTCGAGAGGATCGTGTGATTTAGGGTGACGAGCTTTAAGGTCTGGTCTGGTTTTGGCTTTGTAGGCAAGCATGAGTGTTTTAAAGCTGATAGAACAATAGATGTTCATTAAAGGTCCACTATGTAGGATTCAGGGGGATCTATTAGAGGAAATGGTATACGTGGTATAAAATATAATCTTCATAAGTATATTTTCATTTGCTTATATTTACTTATAACTACAAATCGTGTTTTTGTAAGCTTAGAATGAGCTCTTTAGATCGACACAGGGAGCGGGTCCACCTCTACGGAGCCGCCATGTTGCGCCGCTACAGTAGCCCAGATCGGACAAACCTCTAGAGAGCGCTTTCTGCGTGACAGCATGAATCTGGAAGGAAGCACCGGAAGGACGACGAAGAAGAAGGAATAATGGGAGTGTTCGCTGGAGCTGGATAACAAGTTTGAGAACCCAAATTTTGGAAAATGGAGAATCATACTTATTATTTAGCACAGAACAAGCAAGGGAGTGTGAATGTAAGTACTTGGAAGTACGCAACGGGCATCTAAGGGCCACCATACGCTCTAATACATGCTTGGAAAGGGAAGGGGTAACGGAGGGGTGTTCAGGTGGTTGCAATCATCTGAATTCTACATAGTGGACCTTTAAACAGTTTTTTAAGGAATCTTCAGTGTTGGAGTCAAAGCTGTTAGTTTTATGACACGGCTTTGTGGTTTCTTGGTAACCTAATGGACTGCTTTGTTTTTAGTTATTCGCTTCAAGAGCAAGAAAAAAAGAGAGGCGAGTCAGGGAATGACTGTTTATATATATTGCTTGCTGGTAGTCAACATGTTTGATTAGAGAAATGAAAATGCAGTGGAGTTATTTGCTTCCTTTTCTTTTCCACTTACAAATTGCTAAACAATATAATTTTGTCCAGTCTTTAAGGCAGAGCTGCGTTCAGAACTACTGTATACAGGCTGGTGACTTTGAGAAAGACACGAATTAAAGCTGTGCTAGTTAGCTGATAACGATCGCTCACATGCAGTCATGTTGCATCGTCCTGTAATTTATTCTGATTTCAGCGTTATTGGATATGATGGCGATATGATTTCTGCTTCCTTGCTTCCTTACAAGCTGCCTAAAATAAACTAAATCAATATTATTATGATATTTGCATAGAAGTGATTTCAGCACCAGATTATTTCAAATGTTTTCTTATTACTAAGTGCCAGTGACATTAAACGTGACAGGAAAATAGGTTTGAAATTCAGTGAGAATTTTTTTCCCCACTTATAATCACTATAACTTATTCCCTTATTCTAAAACTCTACATGATCATCCAATAAAAACTCACTTTGGATTATAAACCAAACAAGAATACATTTTATTCATTGTCTTGGTTTCATTTTTGACTTAATTTCTCCAGAATTTTTAGAGATACTCTATTCCAGAGCACGTTTAATCAGTACTTGTCTCATACTGCTTTGACATGACGGTCTGGAAAAAAGGAGGACAGTGTGCTAATCCCTCGGCACTGGCTGAACAATTCAGTCACTTCAGAGCAGAAGGGGATTTTGGCTCGTCAGAAACACTGTGATTTATTCGAAGCAAATTCGTAATCCTGTGATGGACAACCTGAAACATCACCATGTAGTCTTCATTTGTCCTGTTACCTATTTTTACCCTCCTATATGTTCTGACAGGAAAAACCCTTGGAGATGTAGGTAGTTTTCAGCGTATTATCACCAACCTTTCTAAACATGGCTATAACTGAACGACTTTATTTAGAGTATCACCACGGCGCTCTTGAATGCTCCATTCTGATTGAGCAGAAGATGTAGATTTTAAAATACCAGACCTGACTGCAAGGTTTATACTTGTTCTAATATGTCATAATGTCTATTGTAACAACTTAAATGAGGGCTGGTATGGTGAAGTCTTCAGTGATTTCTAACTATAAATAGAAAAAAAGTATGACGTTCATTAATTAATAAAAATGTGGAATAAAATAATTGAAACATTTCAACACATGCTGTTTTTTTTGTTTTTGTTTTTTAATAGAATCAACATTGTGGTGAGAGAATAAACTCAATAGTTGAACAGACCTGTCGTTTATTATTTCATAAAATAAGGGTCTATTATGGAGTTCTATATATAGCCGATTGCAACAAAGGAACATATAATGATGTAATTTGTCTGTTTTTTGTTTCCAATAAATGAAAACGAATTTTATAATATTCAGTGCTGCTTTAGGATCAGTATTTATATAGCTAGTCATATGATTCATGGCTAAATATGGCTTAAAGCTATTAGATAGAACAGAGATGGAACAAATGGGGTCATTTGACTGACACATTCATGACAAAGTGGATAAGTGTTGGATCAGTAGGTCTTCAAAAAGTGAAAGAAACAAGACTTGATACAATAGCTCTGTATTTGCTGTTCTGTTTTAATAAAAATGTACTGCCTGGCTTTTGCAAATTACTCTAAAGTGTGAGTGAGAAATTACAAGCCCTGTCAGAAAACCACATATGAAACATTACTTGCAGCAATTTGAGGCTTTTTCGCCTAGTTAATTGGACTTCCAGGCATGAGATTGGGCAAGTTTGGAGATTGGAGCTTCGTCTTGCCTGGTGGGGCAGCTAATGAATTTATGAGATTAAATTCTTGCTTAATTTAATTGTTAATTATTTGCTAGAAAACAAGATGTCTGCAGTGGCGGACTACTTTAAACACGGTGTAAAAAATATGACTTTGGCAACCCTGGTATCAACTGTTTTGCTGTTCCTCCTCCTTCGCTGAACATGTGCACAGATTGTGCATGGGGCAGCATGAATCCTGTCCCAGCGGGCCTCTATTAGCTCTCATTGCAGACCACTAGGCTGCATATTAGCTTTATAAAGGCAACTGAATCAATAGAACATCAGCAACAAATAGCAACATTTATAGCAACAAAATAATTGGTACTCATAAGACGTACATAATATTTCAATAACATTTAAAACGTACGGCGATGTGAACTTAATGTAGATTAACATTTGTTTAATGGCTGGGGTCGCACCACCCGCTCCTATGTCCGAGCCGCCATTTGTAAGAAAATAAAAGCACTGACTGCTTATCTAAAGCCTGATTTCTCATCTATGCGAGTGGCTTTAACAGAAGTGTCCTTCTTTTTTCATATCACGTAATATCATCTGAAGTGTGGCTCCTCAGCAGAGACAAGCCCAAGCTTTTTCTATGTGTAGTTCTGCTCTTTGAATGTCAGTCCCCATGTTTAACTCCTCCATGCTGAATGTCAGCTAGCATTTGTTTCTTGAGCTGAGAAGGAAACGATTTTTATCTCACAATGACTCTCACTCTCTATAGCCTGAGGAAAGACTTGTTCTGTCTTAAAATGGCAAATGTTTCTGCAGGGCATTTTGAGAACTGAGATCAGATATACTGCTAATATCAGAGCATTGTCCTCTTGCTACATGTCATGGTAATACAAGGGCAAGAAATAAGCC
Organism: Notoglanidium maculatum; assembly: GCA_030068355.1. Taxonomy (NCBI): domain Eukaryota; kingdom Metazoa; phylum Chordata; class Actinopteri; order Siluriformes; family Auchenoglanididae; genus Notoglanidium; species Notoglanidium maculatum. The sequence goes on along the minus strand of JAQQZX010000019.1, from coordinate 11,997,936 downwards.
ATTTCCCATGATAAAGTCCTCAAGAAATCACGCTGAATGATATTAACCTCAAGCCACTTAAGCTAGCTCTGAGATCATAAGGATGCAACTCAGTCAGACTTCACTACGTTATTTAAAATTCCCAGTGTGGTTGTTGCTGATGAGCGACTCGCATAGTGGAGCGCTCTCACACGCTTCTTCTATCCATGGACAGCCTGGCTAAGAGCCACTAATGGATTTGCATCACTTACCGAGGTGGCTTGAGGGCTAGCTGTCCATTAGCCTACGTGATAATTTGCAAAGTATACAGTGCTTTCCCGCTTGTCCCCTCCTTGGGATAATGCGCACTTTTAAAGAGAACTCGTTGACCTGTTTTTGTGTCCCTGGCTGTTGTCCACTTGTGGGTATTTTTGGAAGGAGTACTGAGTGGGTGAGAAGCTCTCAGGGGAGTGCAATTTTGTCTAAAAATGGAGGCCATAGCGTACACAACCAAACCACATGGCATTATTTTAGCAAGGTGTCAGTGAAACCCCAAAAAAATCTAATTTTTCAGAAACATCAGGAAAGTTTGTTATTGCAATAAGCTGTGGCTGTGTCCTTCTGTACACAAAGTCAGACAGTGGTTTATGGTTCATTGACGGTTCATATAAATAGCATTGTCCGTTAGCCTTTGTTTGGAGATATGGATATTTAATATAGCTATTGTTTTTAGATGACAATAATTTGGCAAGCTGTTTGCTACCCATACCATGTTTGCCCTCTGGATTTTTGGCCTTTATTTTAGTTTTATAGTATGGATTGTGAGAGAGGAGCATATGGACATGGGACATAGTATTACAAGACAAAAAAACAATGCTAATGTGTCAGTTTATCCATGAAACACATTGCGACACCATTGTTAGTAGCACAGTGACCCTCCTTCCTCACAGCACTGTCTTGATTGGCTTTGGAAAGAAAATAGGGCTCTTTCTGATAAATTAATGCAGACATGGATAACATTGACATACATATGTTCACTTGTATCCATATCTGATATTTGGCAACCTCATCATTTTGTTGTCCCTCTTTTCACCTTCTGTTCTTTTTGTTCATTCAATTTTCTCTCCCTCCAGCATGTCGTTCAGGGTCTGAGACACACATCTCTTGCTCGCCTTTGTAGCAAACAAACCTTAGACTACTGTTTGATTTTTGTTGCCTTGTCATTCAATTATACGGTATATTTTGTGTTTGGTAAATAAATAAATGGTTAGGAATTGGCACAATTCAGTTAGTAGAAAACAGAGCTAGTTCAGAGCTAAAAAACATGAACTGTACTTCAACTAACAGCCATAAACAGGCTATGAATGGAATTTACAGCTTCTGTGCTTATTGTTAACAACAAAAGTAAATAAATCAATGTGCAAAGTAATACATCTTTGCATGATATTACACTATTTAAGAAAACATTCCTTCCACTTGTATGGAAAAGCCAGCGGCTCAGCTGAAATGAACGTTTCTGAAACTGAGAGATCCTCATAGCTTCATGTTGAACGGATAGTACAAATGCCTACAGCGGAGTCCGGGAGGTTTTTCCACCATGTTCAACTCTTAGCCACTGAAAACAAGTCTTTGCCACACAATGCTGATTTGACTCTAAGCGGGATTGGATATGATGTACAACCCATGGCTCTGAAAGCACTCTTTCACACGGGCATCGATCACGATGGAATTCACTATGCCATGTGTCGACTACAGAACTGGCTTAATCTAGCCTGAAATATTTTCCATCTCTAAGACTACTTGACCTTCTCACAGAGCAATTAGTGAATGCATTTGTTAAGACGTCTGCGCAACCCGTAATATGAACATGTAACTCGGTATGATTTTTAATTGTTAGCTCAACTACCCATAGCACTGTTTTACTGTTTTTAAAAATGTTACTTTTCTGAAAGCAGAAAAGGAAAGGTTTGGGACACAGCTGTCAATCAAATCCTCATCACTGTCAGCAGTGTAGGTGTACATGTGTAACGAGTGTTGCTGGTCGTGACAGTCTTATTATCAGCAGGCTGCACCAGGTTGACTCTTTTGTGCCTTCTGTGCTATAATAATAAATTATGACCTCATAAGAACAAAATTCCCGAGTTCGCCCTCTGAGGGCCACCTGTGTTAATTTACACATTGCATATACATGACTGCAATAGCAAAAGTGCATACTAGCATGTATAGTGAAGCTACTATCAATAATGTTAATCATAGTGACATAGCTATATATTTGCCCGGCTGTTCCCATAGCAATGAATGAATGCTATGTTTTGGTTTGCTTCGTTACCTGACTGTGCTCGCCTATACTGTGTTATTCCTTGATTAGTTTGTTTAATTATACGCTGTTGTCTTATTGTTCGTTGTTACGTCTTATTGTGCTTTTGTACTATTAAGACCAAGCCCATTAGTTGCAGTTCCCTGTTTTGTGTATAGTGTTTCCTGGTGTGATCTTTGCTTCTTTGCCATGTTTATGATTATGGATAAAAATGGACAAAATCGGGCTCCATTCCGATAAGTGGCCCTTTGTACACAGTTAATACCGTGCAGTAAAAAGACATTTGACTTAATTTGCACACCTCTCGTCTGAGACACAAGCAGGGAGAATGAACATATATGTCTCTGTCCATTTATCTACAAACATTATAGCTTTCTGACCTCTCTAACTCTCTACAGAAGCCGAGTTCATATAAAACAGAACAAAAAAAGTCCCTCTGGCTACATTGTGTGACAAAGGTTTCTCTCTAAAAACTTTATTCCAGTTAGAATTTTGGAACTGATTACTAATGCAGAGCATTCTGGGGTTTGTAATGAAGTTATATTTCACAGGCTGTAACTGCTGTCTCAGGTTTTTTTTTTTCCCCCGGAAACTTTTTGACAGCGATGACAGGATGAAAAATGTAAATGCATCCAGTGGCTTGTCTTTGACTCATCTTTAATCACAGGAACATCACACTGGGAATACAAAAGTGCTTTTCTTCAATCTAATTTATTTTTTTGAAACTCATTATGTCTATGTCATTACATATTTAGCTTCTAAATAAGACAGCAGGAACAGATGACTGCCCGAAATTCTTTATTTCATGTTGCAGTTGATGTGATGACTCTGTATTTATTACACAGTTTGATTGAGGTTGGGTGTAGCTGTTTGTTCAAATCATGTTTAATGTCTTCTGCGGACGTAAATCCATAATAATACTTTAATTACAGATTTAAAATCTTAATTACAGACTTTCAAACTAAAAACAGATCCAATCAGTATCTTTAGGTTGCTTTATTATGGCAGTTAAATGCTGATAACAGCAATAAATGCATCAAACAGAACTTGTGCTTCCTTGATGAAAGGGGCACTAATTTATCATCAGTCACTAAAATCAGTGTGCGAAGCTTGGGCTTTTCGAATGAGTCTGATTATCTCTGCTGTAGCTTACGGGATCCCACAACTATTTCTAAGTTCTTTGACTTACATTTTTTCAACTTTTGTTTTTCTTTTAGCAAAACATGTGGACAGAAACAAAATTTTTGTCGAAGTGATGTCTAATGCAAAGCTTGCATTCTTGTCTGCTGATGGTTTCAGTTGACTGATTGAATAGCTGAATAGCAATAAACCTCAGCCTCTCACCTCCATGCTAGTTAAAACACACTGGAATTACATTGCCACAAGCTAGCATAATTAATCAGAAGTAGAAGCCGTATATAATAATATAAGTATATAGCGTAATCCATAATCTAGGAGGGTGTGCAAGAACGCTCACTGAGAAGTGGATTGATGTTTTAGGTGATTTCACTTTGCTTGGTTTATCAAGTTGACTATAACGGAGCATTCCATGAAATCAGACCTTCATGATCTGATAACAAATACTGAAAGCATAGATTCATTTTCAATAGCAGCAGGTTTGTAGTAATGCACTCATATTAATACATTATCGTTTCCACAGTAACAAATTATCCACAAGAAAAGCATATAATCGTTGATTTACTGAAGCTTCCTGTTATTAACATTTATAGAAAGAGTCTCCAGTATCAGTGCTTTGCAACTCTCAGCACGTTTCACGGACGGATTTTAACCCGACGGAAAAAAAACCCCCAGGAGATAAACACAACATACTTGTATTTCACTGAAGATCCACTAGAGGGCACAAAACACCTGCTACCGACTATGCAACACGTTATAGGTGATCTCAGTTGCATAGATAATGAAATAAGAACCCACTAGATGTGAATACCAAATATGATAGGGGCAGCTTATAAAGTTCATTGGTTTTAGGCCTTTTACAGTCACCGATTATCTTTCAGATTTCATTCTAGTTTAAATTGCATGTGGTAACACTCTGCCCAGACATTTAATCATTCTGATATATATGGATATTTTTTTTTTGTTAGGGAAGGATATTAACTAGCTTTAGCTGTGTGTAAACTTTGGCTGACTCCTCTGATATTGATCTGAGGGCAGAATTGGTCAGCGTATTGCAGTGTCATGTTGGACTTGCTTACTGTGTGTGGTGCATTTGTGCTGGCGAGGTTACTTGTCCGCGCCACAGTGCAGCACTTTAGCGAGCGGTGTAAAACCCAGGAGTCTTGGCGTGTTTTCTGCTGTTTTCCCTGCACGGGCTGTAGTGTACATGTAGATAATGGATTCTTACTGTTAAACACACTTCTGCAGTTGTTCTGCTGTCTGTGGGTCGTCTGGGGATCTGGATGCGTGGCATGGTACAACTGAAACAAGGCCGGAACAGCTCATTAGGCTTGCCTTATTAGCATCAGTTTAATTATGGTTGAAACATTTGTGTTAGCAACTCAACAGAGCTGAGTTAAAGAGTTAAGTGAGGAATAAACCATGATATGGAAAGCAGTTACTGATACCACCATTGTATTTTATATAATAACAGCACAGTGTTTTATTCCTCTACAAACTGCTAAGGAATAAAAGCACTAACATAGGAATAAAAACCTAGGAAACTATTACACAATAGTATTTATCAAAGAAAGATGAATCTTTTTTCTATTTATAGCTCAAATTAATCCATCCATCCATCCATTATCTATAGCGCTTTATCCATCTGGGTCGCGGGGAAGCTGGAGCCAATCCCAGCATCT
>JAQQZX010000019.1:11969985-11980900 GCA_030068355.1 Notoglanidium maculatum | reverse complement strand
AGTTATTTCTGTGACCATTGTGAGTTTTTCTTTCATTGCCTGAAGGGTACCAACAATTTTGTCCACGTGTGTACATAGTTATCAAAAGGTAAATGTTTTCTTTGCTTGATCTGATTGTAGTAGTTTAGCAATTTTGAGCTAACGTTAACGAACAAATAAGTAGTCTGAAGTAACATTTTCAAGTTTTACCCACTTAAAAGTAATTATTTACTTTACTTAGAAATTTTGTGGAAATTGATTTCCTTACTACAATCAACTTGTTCAAATTTACAGTGTAATGAGACAAATGGCAGAAAATGTATTACAGGAAAATATTTAATGTTTTCAATTGTATGTAACAAAACATTCAGAAATTCCAGCGTTTATTCTCATCGCCTGTAAACGCTATATTGAGAATCCTTTGTATGTACTAATGACAATATTGTCTACACCAAACATCTCATTGTGGTTAAATCCAAGCATGAAGTCAAATCTGATTAATTCTGTCAACTGCACAAATTGTCATCTTAATAATGTGATGTTTTGCTCCTAATGATGTGATTTTTTTCCCCATTAAACAACGCAGTTTCCTCGTCATAACACAATATTTTCTTGTAATAATGACTCAACGTTTTCTTGTACTAGCATGAAATTTTCTCATAGTAACTCAATGTTGTTTTTTTTCATATTAACATGATCCTTTCTTGTGACAACAAGATCTTTTCAGTGGCAGTATAATCTCAGTCTTATTTCAGTGACATTAAAATCTCATTGTGCTTTAAGCCGAGCATGAAGTGCACCATTAGTCATTTTCTTGTTATAACATGATGTTTTTCTTGCAATAACACAATGTAATATGATGTTTTTCATGCTAAATCTCTATATTTTTCTTGTAATAATGCAGTATTTTCTCATTCATAATATTTTCTCACAATAATACAATATTTTCTCATAATACACTAAATGTGATTTTTTTTTTGCTCATGTAATATTTTTTCTCATTACAAGGCAATATTTTCTAGAAATAACACAACATTTTCTTGAAATAGCATCATATTTTCTTATAATAATGTAATGCTTTTCTTATAATAACACTAGTTTCTTGTAATCTCATAGTATTTTTCCCTAAATATATATTATATAATAACACAATGTTTTTCTCCTTATGTCATGAAGTTTTCTTTATAATAACACAATAATTTCATAGAACATGGATGTTTTTCTTACAATAACATTCATTGATTGAAAATTACATTACAGAGATTATGATCAGACCTTTTGCTGAAGGTGAAATAAAAGTATTGAAATAAATCGCATTTATAAATCTGAAACAGTAATGTTAGTGTCCGTCCCATCCCCTCTTTGTCTTTATTTACAACACATACTGGGGCATGAGAGGAGACTTTCTTTCTCTACTTCCATCATTACTATTTATATTGAAATAATAAGACAAAAGAGTGATGAACTGTATGTATTTTAAAGCAATGATATAGATATTAAATATAAATATTCATGAGAAATCAGTACTGAGTGCAGGATGAATTCTTCCTGAAAGCATTTACCAACTGCAGAGGTTTAGCTAACCCATCTGTCACCACAGACAGTCAGGAGTGAGGAGTGCAGATTTAATTTTAAGCTTGAATACCCTTTTCAAACCACACAAGGAATTACTCCTGAAGGTCTCTACAGAGTGTTACCTAAATAAATATAGCAGCAGTTAGGAGCTCAAATTGGCAAAAAAAAAAAAAAAAGAAAAAGAAAAGAAAAACCCCAAAAAACTTCACATAACTTAGTGAAATTTGTTACTATCTTGGAAGAAAAGGAAGACATTCTGTAAGTGTTATCATGTTTACTAGAAGCACAGGCTCTGTGCCTGTAAGAACAAGATGATAGCTCTCAAAAAATAATAGGATTTTGTATTATTTCCTGAGGAATAAATATACGCAAACAGTATGTTGCATATAAATATGCTAATAATCAGTGTTTTGTTCACTTGATCTTTTTTTTTTCTGCTTGTTTGGGACAAGCAACCAGAACACAACTTTATAAGAAAGGAATAATTCCTTGTGTAAGAAAATGTTCAATGAATTGGTGAAGTGGCGTTACCTTTACCATCCCGACGTTGATTATATTCTGATAACAGCACATCCAGCATGTGTTTTATTTCTCTTACACCACAACAATTACAATTTATTATTTGTTAAAGAACAAAATGTCATACTTTTTTTTTTTTTTTTTTCCAGTTTATAATTAGAGTACGGTTAATGTTATTGAGCATCCCCCAAACAAACTAGTTCCTGTTGTAACTTACTTTAGAGCAGTTATAATCATTTGTTTCATCACCAGCCTCTCTTTTCTCTTTCTCTCTCTTTAATAAGACTCTAAGACATTGTTACCTTTTCATTTGACCAAGAAACTGCAAAACCAAAGAGTCAAAGAGATCTTTTTGATTATGTCAAGTTGAGATGAAAGTCAGCAAATTTGTGATTCGAGTCCAAGTCACGTGACTCAAGTCCGAAACACTGGTTGTTACTATAGCATTAATAACAAGAGCGTTAATGCAAACCCGTGATTTGCCTTGTTGCCAACACTTTTGTCAGAGCTGCCTCTATAGAAAATTAATCAACATCATCTGACCAATCAGAATCAGGAATTTAACAGCACAGTGGTATAATGTAGTCTAGTCTAGTTTCTCAAGTCTAGGCTTTTGCCATAGCTGGACTAAAAAATCTTATCGTATCTTATAGTAACTAAATCTAAAACCTGATTTGCTCTGAAACTGACTTGTTTCCTCTCAGTCTCACCACTCACTGTGATGTTCCTCATGTTTCCATTTAACATCTAACTAGATTACGTCTACATTTAATGCTCAACAAATCTTGAACATCCTTTCAAATAGGATTAGGAGGCATCAGTGTGCAGAGAAACACCTTCCTTCATCTGACTGATTAGCTCTGATTATACAAATAAGGAAAATTGGGTAATTGAGGTTTGTGTTTAATTGGTGGATAAATTCAGGTGTGTAATAGAAATTTAGGGTGTTTTTTTAATGCTTTGGGAGTCACATAAAGTTCAGTCATGCTTGGGAATTTGACAGACATTACAGCTGCTGAGATTAGACGTTCCGCATTTCAGATTCTTCCAGGATTACTGATAAAAAAAGCTCTTTTCACCTGTTCAATATTATCTTCAGGCAGCTTCAGAAACTGGGCAGGATGCACTATCCTCCCGTCAAACATCAGAAAGAGGCTGAGCGGAAGATATAAGAGGAGCATGCAGTGTCACATTAGTGGGGAGATGCAATGAGTGGTCCATTTGTGCTGGAAAATCGGTCCAGCTAGGCAGCTGGGCTTCTTGGCATCTTGGTATCAACTACAGACACACCATGACCTGACTTGAATTCCAAACATACTGGCACTCAGACGGAAAGGCAGAGAGAAAATGCCTCATGAACATCATAAAAACATCCACCATCATTGTCAGAAATGCCCAGATGTCTCAGTGCTCTCTGAAATATGTGTCTGTCTCGTTTGCACCTAATGAGAAGCCAATCTTGTGACCACCTGTTTGTCTGGTACCTGCACTGCATTATGATCCACAAGAAATTACAGTTTGAGATTTGAATAGAAGGCCTAAAAACGGCATATATATTTAAAGTTGGAGCTGGATTGGGCAGAAGAATGTTTTGCACTGGGATTACATCATTCATACTACTCAGTTTGGGTGTGTGAGGTTAGTTAAAGGCCAAAGATTTCCAATTTTAAAGGAAATTTGGGAAATCTCTATATAATAGGAAATATAATTAACACTTCCATCTTTGGTGAATGTGATAACAGGAACCAACATGTTTCATAGACATTCTATAACATTAAATCTACAGTAGAAGTCAAAAGTTTGGACACACCTACTCATAGGTTTTTCTTTATTTTGACTATTTTCTACTTTGTAGAAGACATCAAAACTATGAAATTACTTATGGAGCGTATGTCGAATTATGTGGTAAACAAAGTGTTGAAAAAAATAAATTAATATGGTTCGTACTTTAGGTTCTTTGAAGTAACTAGAGCTTACCTTGATGAAGCTTTGCACACTATTGGCATTGTCGTAACCAGCTTCATGAATACTGGAATACTTTTCAGTTTACAGCTGAACCTTGTCAAAAATTCATTAGTGGAATTTCTTGCCATATTAATGTGTTTGAGATCATCAGTTGTGTTATGTTGAAGTATACAGTGGTATACAAATAGCCCTATTCCACAAGCGTAGCAATCCATATGATGTCAAAAATCACTTAACTAAGAGAAACGACAGTCCACCATTACTTTAAGACATGAGGTCTAATAAAATAAAGTAATAAAAATGAAAAAAAAAAAACCATTGAATTAGAAGGTGTGTCCTAGCTTTTGACTATACTTCATCTATAAACTGATAACATATGAAACCTGGCTACAATATAATAGAGATGTCATGAACAAGAATAAATGATTCAGGATGAACAATTTATTATTTTTTTAATCAGATCATTAAATAATTTTTTATAATGCAATTTTCCCTTCATACCACATATATATATATATATTATATATGGTATATATATTTCTTTCTATATAATCAGGTCTGATTTGACATGGGGCACTGTACAAAGCGACAATTTGGCTGTAATATGAAAAACTGGAGTCTGATTTTCTAAAATCTTTATTCTATATATATCTCTCATGAGTGTCTCCAATATTGACTGAATGAGACTGAACTGTGCTATTCTGAACTGAAGGCATCATAATTCGGTATGTAATTCATGTACAATCTTGAAATAAGATTGAATAGAATGAAAAAGACAGACGTTACAGATTCAGACAGTGTTTGATTTGTGTGCTGTATTTTTGCAAAGTTATTAATAAAAGCACAGCAGGCCATTTGATTGGATGGTGTGGCGAGATCATCGACCCCCAAGTGTTAACCCAGCCTCGGGAACTGCCCAGTCAGGGTCACAGTGGTTTAAATTAGGCTACAATTTCGTATATATTTTGGGAAATAAAATTCGTTAGAAAATATTGCAGGCATGTACCAAAAAAACAAAAAAAAAAAACCCACAGCAACAATAACCTGTGCAATGAGGATTAAAAAACAAAACAAAACAAAAAAAAAACAACAGTACTGTCCACATTTCTAGTTGAGACAAACCATGAACTTAAGTGATGTAGCTGAGGAAATGTCATAGCCAGTATTCCCACACAATGCTGACATTTCTACCTTTTTCAGGTGTCTTCCAGTGATTCCAGGGACAGAGTGGTAGGGCTCATATTATTGAATTAAAAAAAAGGGGGGGGGGACTTTGCATGGTCTTTTTTCCAAAACCAATTGTAGCCTTATATTCCTGTTATTGGCTGAAAGGACCTGATGTGTGATGTGGTCTTCTGCTTTTGTAGCCCATTCTCTTCAATATTCAACATGTGCATTCTGAGATGCTTTTCTGCTCACCATGGCTGCAAAGAGTAGCTACGTGAGTTTCCATAGCCTTCCTGTCAGTATGAACTACTCTGTCTGTTCTCTTCTGACCTCTATTATCAATAAGGCGTTAGTGCCCATAGAACCGCCGCTAACTATGGATGTTATTTTGTTTTTCATACCACACTTTATCAATTCTAGAGCGCTAGCTGAGTCTCTTGACCTTTATCTCAGTGAACGCATGCACTGGTTTGCCATCATCTAATTGTCTGATTGGCTAATTGCTTGAATGAACCGGAGCAAAGGTTTTCCTTTAAAGTGGCCCGTTATTTGAAACATAAATAACAATTTCTCTTTGGGTGACTACGAGTACTTGACTTAGAATGTGATACTGTTAAATAGTAATCCCTACACAGATCTTTTACTTTTATACTGAATGCCTTATTAATTTGTAAACCAAAAGTTAATTGCTCTCTGACCTTTTACTCAGTCATTAGAAGTAGCCTCAGACTGTCAGTCTCACTGTCAGAGTCTTACACAGCCTTTTTATGTCTTTTATGTCTTTGAAAAGTATAAAAAAAAAAGAAACAGAGCTTGTGGAAATCTCGAGCTCAGTGTATGTGAAGGACATGAGCAGGACGTCAAAGTGTGTATAAGCTGTGCACTCTGATCAAAGGCTTTGAACTCCTGAAAGAAAGGGTATAATTTTCCATTCTTACTTCCTCCACTTAGGAACAGGTTTAAAAGACTGCAGCTTGTATTGTCTCCTAAACTCTTCAGTCATTAAATCTCTCGAAGTTGCACTGTAATGATTTCAGGGTTACATTAGACAGTGAGCTTTGCTGTATGATGAAATGAAATATTAGGGATGCAAAGTAACTGGATAAGGTTGATCTGCATCGATGCATCTGAACTGCGATTCAAGTTCACAGTGCTGGGATTGAAACACAATTTTTACTGATTTGTCTCACTTTACTAAAAGCAGTTTTATGAAGGCGGCAAACATCAGTGCTACCATGTCTCCAGCTCAGTAGCCTTTATTTACGTTAAGTAGTGAATAAAGGATATGGCTAAAAGTATGTGGACACCTGCTTGTTGAACATACCATTATAAATTCTTCTTTGCAGTTATATTAACATCCAATCTTCTGGAAAGGCTTCGCACAAGATTTTGGAATGTTGCTTGGGAATTTGTGCTCATTCAGCAATAAGAGCATTAGTGATGTTGTGCACCGTTATTGGGTAAGGACGTCTGGCATGCAGTTGGTACTCTAATTTATCCCGGAGGTAAGGTCAAGGCACTGTGCAGGCAATTTGAGTGCTTTTAAACCAACCTTGCCAAAATCTGTCTTTATAGAACTCACTTTGAGCTCAAAGGGCATTGTCAAGCCCTGTAGTTCCAGTAAAGAGAAATTGTTTTGCTGAAGCATACAAAGACTTTCTAGACCACGGGTGCCCAGTCTTATCTGTGGCTTACCTGTGGCTGCAGGTTCATTTCTATCAATCTGGAGCCACACCTGGTGCACTGGCCCTTTCTGGCTGAGATTGTTCTAGACATTCATGCGCCTAAAACTTTACAGCAAAAGTTTGGGGAATTTCAACATATGAGGGTCTTAGAAAGGCAACCACATTCTTTTGATCATATAGTGGATAGTGGATATAAAAGGTCTAGACACAACTGTTAAATTTGCTTTGTGGTGGACAAAAGTGAAGCAAAGATAAATCGTGTCAGATTTTTGTTTCTGACTAGGCCGTTTCAAAACATTGCTCGTTCTTTTCTGAAACCTTGTCTTGGTTGATTTGCTTTTGTGCTTTGGGTCATTATTGTGTTAGAAGGGTTTTTTTTCTTCGTCTTCAGCTGTCTGACAGAGGCCTGCAGGGTTTGTGCCAATTAGATTGGTATTTGGAGCTAATGAATCCTTCTATCTTGGCTAGAGCCCCAGTCCCGGCTGAACAGAAGCAGCCCTATAGCATGATGCTTCCACCACCATGCTTCACTGGGAAAATGGTGATCTTTGGGGGATAAGCTGTCTTACTTCTACACCAAACATATGTTTTAGAATTATGAATAAAAAAGCTCTTCCTTGGTCTCATCAGATCATTTTGTTAAATGGTTTGGGGTGATTTAGGCAGGCCTAGCCCAAGCATGTGAAGAGCACAAGAGATTGTTGTCACATGCAGTACTTGCCAGATCTTTAAGTGAGTGGTAACTAGTGATCGGAAGGTTGTGAGTTCAAACCTCAGCACTGTCAAGCTATCGCTGATGGGCCCTTAACCCTCAACTGCTCAGCTGTATACATATACATACATACATATACATATGTATATATGTAAGTCGCTCTGGATAAGGGTGTCTATCTGCCAAATGACATAAATGTAAATGTATACCGCTTTATCCATCTGGGCAGGCGGGGCAGGTCGCCAGTCCACCACAGGGCCAACAAAGAGCCAGCCACACACGCTCGCATTCACACCTATGGGCAATTTAGAGTAGCCAGTTGACCTAAGCTGCATGTCTTTGGACTGACGGAGGAAACCCACGTATGCACGGGGAGAACATGCAGAAGGCGTGACCCGCTGTGAAGCAACACAGCACCACACCACCGTGCTGCCTGGTTAAAGTACATAAAACATAAAAACATAGTTTAGGTAATATAATTACAGTTTCTTAAAGTTGGGAAGTCAGCTGGGATTGGTATATAATGGATGGATGATGGAGATTATATGCTAAACAGAAGCAAAAAATGAGAAAAGAGAGAAATGATCGATAAGCCAATGGCCAAACAGAAGGAATAGCCGATGTCAGGTCAGGTGACCCGACATTGGTCCAATAGACAAAATGATGTTGGCTCAACATTAGCACCCAGCACTGGCCCTGTGCAATGACTGATGTTAATGTCAGTTTGCCACCTGGGGAGAAAATCCTTACTTATGTATGAAAAATGTGAGCACTTCTTAATATTTCCTCATAGCCAGCTCTTGGTGCAAAACACAGTTTGGGATGCAGGTGAATGAGTGCAGGAAGCAGTAGAAAGAAGATGAAAGAGAGCTCATTTGAAATGATTTCCCACTGACGTTGTGGACTAACGGGACAACTGCTTACCCTGCAGCATTTGTCCAGGGAAGGGCAGCGCATTTCATATGACACTTCATCTGCCACAGAGTAGAAACCCGCCTGAATTCATAAATCAACTGAGAGAGAGAGAGAGAGAGAGAGAGAGAGCTCCCAGTCCTATTGATCATGTGTCTTCCCTGATTGAATGTGAATGAGTTCCTTGGTGTGACTCTGCGTAATCTGTTGGCTACAACCTGAGTGCTCTCCCAACCTCTTTATCCCTCTTTCTTCCTCCACTATAAAGTGAATCAAAACCTTTAACATGTCAAACCTGAAGATTATGACATAGATGATGTGCAATTTGACCTCGCCATCTTTGTACTGTGATGTTTTCTGTGACGGCTCCTGTGCCACGAAAGCTCAAGCCTTACATATTGCTTATAAGTGTGTATGAGACAGTTCTTATATTAATATTAAAAACCACAATTGCACAACTTTTTGGCTGCATCCTGCAAGATCCCAGTCCGGATGCACACCTTTATCCTAGTCTCAACCAGATGCTCTGTGAACTTTTCAAAGCAAAGCTGGTCGTGTTTCGTGTTCTTTATCCTCTTCTGCTGTTCTTTTGATCTGGGTGTTAAGTGCCGTCTGCTCCTATCTGTCCATAGCATGCAACTCCTGAAAAAAATCACTGGGATTTAGAGATAAACTTGATGAAAGAAAATGAGCTGAGCACTTTAACAACACATACACAACGACATATGGTGCATGAGGTTTCTGCTGAACTCATTTTCAGTTGCAGATAAAACTGTTGCCTCGTCTTTGTTTTCAATCTTCGATGGTCCGGTTTTGGTGAGCCCGTGCCCTTGGTAACTTCCAATTGTTTGTACCTTGATGAGTAGATCCCAGTATGGTTTTCTGCTGCTGGCCTCAAGCTTTAACATGCGCATTCTGAGCTGCTTTTCTGTTCAGCACCATTGTAAAGAGTGGTTATTTGAGTTACTGTAGACTTCCTGTCAGCTCGCACTTGACTTCTCTCATTGGTAACATGCTTCCACGTGCAGAACTGCGACACATGGTATGTTTTTTGTTTTTCATACCATTTTGTGTATACCTGAGAGATGATTTTATGCAATGCTCTGCTGCCTAATGATTAAATTGCATTTGCAGGTGTACATATGTTCCTACTAAAATGGCTACTACTACTGCAAATGTGAGTGTATATGCATTAACGTAACATATTTAAGCATAATGTCCATGCTGGTTCAACACCATGACTTTAATCCATGTGTCCTTATTTAAAACGAATTCATGAAACCTTTTTTTTTTTACATATTATTATTTTCTCCATCTGTGAGATAAAGGAGACTAATTCTTAGAGGTATTGTGGATGAGGAATGCTGCCCAGAGGTTTATTATAATCACATTTTGGCTGATGGTGCATTATTTAATATCGTTTTAATAAAATATTCACTTGGAGAGAGATTTTGGGAAAGCAGGAGAAGTACAGACAGAAAGAAAGCTACTGTTCTAAACGCTAATCACAGATTAGTCATGAGTAGTTAACGCTAGTTGACTGTACAGTTTATTATACTTGTTATATTTCCAGTAAATCACATTTTATGGAGATCACGCTCAGGTTAGAATTAAAATCAGATAATGATTCGAAACGAAGTTACAGTTTTAAATACAAGCGTAGCGTCTGAATCTCTACATTTATAAATGCGTATACTTATGGAGAAACAAACCTAACTGAATTCTCACTTTGTGTTGTCACTTTAAATGAGTTCTCCCTTTGCAAATCAGTGGAGTACGCCACATTTCAAATGCCACATGAAAAGACGTAAAAGAGTGGAAACACTTGAGAAAATGCCCATTGTCCAGGGAAGAAAAGGAATGACCCTGTGGGAAGGCTTTCTTTGTTCGCCCACTTCCTTCCTTTTTTTTTTTTTTTTTGGACAAATTCAAATTCACACAGTATCATCCAATTACAATGGTCTTTTTGGCAAGTGTATTCCTCCTCTCCATCAAAATGAAGTGGACCCTGGCCCTGGCACCAAAATACATTCACTAATTCACTGTGTGGTGGCAAATAGGAAGTCAACAATATAAACCTTCATTATGCAAACTTGTCCTGCATTATATCTGCCTTTTCACTATTTATTTTGTCCAGGACGTGAAGTCATGAGAGCTGACTTTTTGACACAAATGTCACCAACAGAGATTTTCTTGAAGCTTGTTGAGAAATTGCAGCATTCAGAACAAATACACTCAATACTACAGTAGCGATAAACAACATGGGGTGTGGCTTTTTTAATTCAAATGGTGCGTTGGTAGGAGCTCTTAAGACTATCCATCCATCCATCCATCCATCCATTATCTATAGCGCTTTATCCGTTTGGGTCGCGGGGAAGCTGGAGCCAATCCCAGCATCTTC
>JAQQZX010000019.1:11925357-11936037 GCA_030068355.1 Notoglanidium maculatum | reverse complement strand
GGGTGACCCGGGGATCGAACCCAGGACCTTCTTGCTGTGAGGCGACAGTGCTAACCACCGCACCACTGTGCCGCCCCCTTCTCAGCAGGGGGCGCAGCAGAGAGCCGGTAGTGCCGGACGGGTTATGCCTGGTGCGGGGGCGTAGTGATTCATATTATTTAGAATTTTGTAGAGGTAGTGGACCTCTGGTGTTGGTAATGGTTTCAGGTCCCTTATAAGATCAGCATTGGAGAACAAGGGACTTGATAGAGAAGAATCTTAGAAATGTTTTCCTAAAGATTACAGTGCTATTGGTGGACATGTGGAAGCCCAGTTTCTATGTCAGGTCTATTCCTGTCTCTTTTGGTCCACATTCTATAAAAATATAACAAAGAGGAAAAAAAACCCATGATGGCCAGTAGCCCTTGGTTGGATAGATGTTGGATAGAAGCTCCTGGTTGTGGAGGAACCTTCTGCTGGGTAAAGTACCATGATGGGAAGAAGCCTCATTTTGGGCAGGAGCCAAATGTTAGGCTTATACGTTATTTTATATTTGCCCCCCCCCCCCTCACCTTCTTCCAGCCTTTGTTAGAAGTGGAGCTGTGATGAATGTAGTGCCACAGGGATTTGGCTCGGTGTGTGTGTAGTGTGGTACTCTCGTACTGTCTTTTTCATTTAGCTTGGACACACAATTGCTTGGCCTACCTCCCTGTACCAGAGAGAACTCATTTGTCAAATCCGTCTGCCACCTGTAATGTGTGTTGTGAGGCAGGAGCCACAGCTCTCTTCCTGCCAAACATCAGCCCACTGGCACGAAGGACGATAACAAAAGGGAAAAGCAGAGGGGAGGGAATAAAAATCAAAGAAGTGCAGTACCAACACAGAGGCGAAATGCAGCAAAATGGATGGAACAGAAGTTCATCCATGCTATATCCCCTGAATACCATAAAAATTACTGATTGTGGCCTTGGACTCTTGCCCTGTATACAGCATACTTCCATTGTGAGATGAATTCATGTCCAATTATTCTACCTAAAGCTTCAGCAAATGTATTGTCCTTCACACACTGGTCATGATTTACAGCTGTTCCAGCACATTACCGTGTCTCACGCAGAGGTGTCGATACTTCCTCATTAACCTGTCAAAGCATGACGCAGGTGGGCAGCAGGAAACAGACAACGCAGATTAATACCCATAACAGGATTTTAATCCAGTTCTTTCCAGCTCAGGTTTATTAGTGACATGATTTGTGTTCATTTCATATTTTGTGTGTGGGGTGCATTTTTTTTTTTTTTTTTTTTTTTTTTTTTTTTTTTTTTTTTACATTGAATTCTATCATTGCACGGAACAGCTTGAAAGTAAATTGTTATTTATTGTACCCTGACATCCGTTCATAGTTTGGGTTAAACAAAATGGTTGGTTTAACTCGTATGATGAGGTCAATCATATTTTTTTCGATGACACTGTTTTTAGCATCAGTAAGCTGGTATTTGGTGCCAGTAAATGCTTTAATCTTTCTCCTGCCTTTCGTCTGAGCCCAGAGGAAGTGGAAGAGGTAAGAAAAGAAATGGAAATATTTCTTTACTCGCTCTCTCAGAAAGTGTAGCTTGCAAAGAAAGTGGATTTGTGGTGTTGCAAAGCTGTTCAGGCAAACTTTGACTCGGCTAGGACATTACATTTTTATAATAGTCGTTATTTCATTTTGCATCACAGTGTTGTTGAAAGCTTGATTTTGTTCGGTCAGAAGCACTGTTGACTTAAATCAGGTAGGGGTTAATTAAGGAATATCACACAGGAGTGAAGGAGTGCTGTCCTTTAATATCTGCATGGCTGTGACACGTCCTGATCTTCATTGCAACAGCATGACCTTGAGAGTGATATTGCTGATAACAGTTCTAAATATAAATAAGACATTGATATCAATTAAGTAACATTTTGGACACAATATGGCTAATTGTTCTGTTTTTAGCAGAAATAGATCCAAAGAAACCACATTCACTTCATAGCCTGTTGGCTAGCTCACATTGACCTGCACATTTCCATTAAAGGTGGTAAAATTGGCATCCCTTCTTTTTTTTTTTTAATCTTCATCTGACGAGCTTTTATATTTTAAGTGAAAGTTACAGTATGCCTGAAAAGTATCATTTGACATGTACGTTGATGTTGCGAACACTACCGTAGTAACCGCTTCGAACTCCAGCTCACCGTGAGATCCGCAATGGATAAGCAATACAGAAAATGAATAAATGAGTGCAGGTTCGATACCTTCAGCCTGCCAACCTACAGCCCGTTTGTTGTTTCTTCACTCCTCCCTGATGGCCACCTTCATCTTTCTCTAGTTCCCACAAGTGTTATGGTACTCAAGACCAGCGTTGGTCTTGAGACCGGTCCTGAGACCGCATGTCAATGGCTCTGGCCTTTTTATACACTTTTTATGAACTTTTATAAATTTTAGTTCAAAATTTAATTCGGTCTTGTATTTGTCTGGGTCTACGAAGCCTTGAAATATTTTTTCAACACCACCTGAGACCATAACATCATTTCCATACAGAAGTAGTACTTGCTCCAGTTGTAATATTCCCATTACAGTACAACATGTAAATGTTTATCTCTGCATGTGGAGGTACATAATGCCTATACTTTTCAAGTTTTAAAAAACGTCATCATCTTCAGTTCAAAATAATATAGCACAAATTCACAGCCACACTACCAGTCAAATGTTTTTGCAAACCACAGGTTTTTACTTCTTTTCCATTCATTTCATAAACTTCAGATGCATGCAGCATGACCGTGACCCCGAACACACCTTCAGATTGTGTCAGAACTATTTAAAAAAAGAAGACAAGCTGAAACTCATGGCCTGGCCACCACAGTCACCTGACCTGAACCTGACAGAGCTCCAGGAGGGTTGGAAAGAACTTACTGAGCAGAATTTAATGTCCGTTGTAGAAATTTGCTCTTCTTTTTATAACTGCTAGAGGAGACTACTTTGATGAATCAAAAATATGACCAATTTTCTTGCTAATAAAGGTACTCAAATGGCAAATGTGAATTAATTATTTGTCAGCGAAGAATACTAGAATTCGAACGTATTTCAGAATACTGGGAATATTGGTCACAGAGAGTTGTGTGAGCCTATGCCATATGTATGTATACTTATTTGAACAAAATAATAATAATTAGATAGGCTTTTGTAGTTAATTCAAAGGAAATTTCATGTTAGGTTAGAAAGATTAACATATCTGTGCTCCTGGCCTTGTCTTGGGATACACTCGGCCATGTGTGGTGTTGGCCTCATATTGGTCTTACCCCACTGTCATTGGCTGTGGTCTATTGGCTGTGGTCTTGGTCTTGACTTGGCTAAGGGGTTTGCGAACCCAACATTACCAGTAACTCTAATGCCAGGCACTCCTTTGTTGCCGAACATGCTGTAAAACCACAGCTGCCACACTGGAAAAGCAAGTTTCCTCCTCCAGCTACTGTTTCTATAAAACTGGACTATGAAAGCTCTAAAAATCCACATTAGAGGATTACCACATGATTTCCACTTCCTACATGGGCCTGACAGATTAAAGAAAGACTCATCACATGGCTTAATAGTACAAATAGGGCTGAGCAGGTATCCTGGGTAATACGCTTTGACTGGCACACTGGTCTAGAGATTAAGGCCTCTGGTTCGATCATGTTTAAGTACATTTACGCATACATTGCTTTTTCTAGTCCTTCTAAAATAGAACCACTCTGGGCTGCCAAAGGAGGTTTAATTTTTATTGCTCAGGCACAATATCCATTTGTTACATCTTAAGTAAGGAGTAAAACACAATAGATTATGCTGTTATAAGAAAATGTTACTGGTACCACCCCGAAGTTAATGTTTTCCTATAACAGCATGTTTCATTCCTCTTTATTCCACAACAATTTGGCGGTGATTATTTACAGTACCCATGAAACATGGTAGTTCATTTTATCCCTTGCGTTACAACTGCTATAAAGAGTTGTTTCACTCACCAGTTACCCAGAACCAACACAGCCCTCAGTCCTGAAGACATTCCTGTATCAGAAAGCTTAATGCTACAGCTTTATCTCAGACTGGTAAAAAGAACTGACACTGGAGACTCCTTCCATAAATGTTAAATACACATATCAATCATTATACCCCTTTTTCTCGTCTTCCTGCCCTCGCCAGTTGAAGGCAACCTTCCGTTTCAAACGCAGCCCATAACGTAAGAGCGAGCATGTTGGTATAAACACCTTCTGACCAGGCAGCGTTGATAATTCAACATGAATGCAATTCATAAACACTTTTAAATTGTAGAAGGATGCCATGGCAACCATTTATGTTGTTCATACAATTAAACACGTTGTGCATTTTCCTAGTTTGATGTAGCTGTATGAGAGATGAGCGAGAGAGAGAAAATATTTTGGCTCTTCAGGAAGCAGCAGGTGCACATATTGTATCTTCAGCTTGATTGCATGGCCACTTCAAAATGAAGTTTTTATTCGTGTCCTTTAGATTCGTGTAGGCTGGCATCAGGGATTTTCGCTGTAATCACAAAAATAAAAAAAAAGAAGCTTTGAACGTTTAGGTTATGATACGAGATATGACATAAAGAAAAAAAAATGAAATGCCAATTCAATATGATACAAACAAATATTTTGCCTATTTATTGGAGCAGTTTAAATGTATGAACTATCCACATACAAAATCTCCTTTTTTATTAAAAATGTCATTACACTTAATGACTATAATCACTTTGCGGTTTGTTTCCCTGTAACCAAAATTAGAAAATGGCAGATCCACTTGCTAAGGTTCAAACACATTTTCAGAACCGTGGCTTTAAAGTATGTCGATTAAAATTGGTGACTTTGCAAATATAAAAGGAATTCAGGGTTTGATTCAGGCTTAGATACTCATCCAGATACATTAATTACATTGCAAAGTTGTTATTCAAATCTTGTGCTGCAGTGATTTGTAGTGCTTTCTGTACTGTCAGTTTTCTCCATTCACATAATAATTCTTGATTGCATATTTTTCAGTGCCAGAAGATCAGGGTTGGGTTTTTGTGTGCTCTTCAGCTGAAAAGAAATGAACGTCTTCCTACGTCGGTCTGCTTTGTAACGAGTTCAATCACATCATTCTTTCGAAGAAAAAAATGCATACTTGTAGGTGGATTTTTACTGTACACCTGCAGTATGTATGTGAACGCATACCCAAGCATTCTTTAACAAAAAACATCTCGGTGTACGAATTTCGGTCTCTTTTATTTACGTATTTTTTTTCATGTGAAAGGGGTTGAGCTGGTGGATTTTTGTGAAGAGGCTATAAAAACAGAAACTGTCCTCTGACCTCGCACATGTTGATTTCTCCTCCATTTTTGCATTGTGTTTTTTTCTGTTTTTGTTTTTTTTTATCAGGAGAAGTTGTTTGAATGTTCTGGTGTGTGTGAAGATTAGGAAGTGCTCATCTGATAGAGAAAGTCCCAAGAAAACCTTGTAGCTACGTTTACTCTTCCTTTTTCCTCATAGTTTTGCTTCCAAGTAAATTGTCTGTTGGGCGATGGTGAATAGAAACCAATTGTCTAAGAAGAATGTAAGAATATTTATATTATATTATGCTCTTGTTCAGCAGACTGACTATATGACACGGAACGATCCATTATATAACGCAAATTTTCTATTTCTTTTCTAAAACAGCAGCTCTGATATTAGTTCATGTTTGCCAGGTTTATATTAATGCACCACAGCTCATACTTTATTGTTTAATGTTTACACCTGGACTTGTACGATGGATGTTGCTCATAAATAGATTTGGAAAATGCATGTAATTGATGTTATGGTGAGGTTTTCTGTAAGGAGGCGTTAATGTATTAGGAAATTGTAGACATTATTATTACATGCAGGAAAATATGGCCATGAATTAACAACCTGATGTTAATGTTCGTAACAATTATGTAGCACTAAAGATTAAAGACCACTAAGTCGGCAGCGGTAGCTCATTGGTTGAGATGTTGGATAAGGGCGTCTGTCAAATACCGTAAATGTAAATGTAAGATTTCTGCACACTGCAGTTAAACCAGTCAACCAGCACAGCTTATCATTTTATTCACCAAGCCATCCCATCTATTGACATACACTTGGGCTTTTATTGTAAAATTCAGCAGGAAAGGCTTCAAAATTTCAGGGAAAAAGCTTTTAGCCTGACATTCTACGTACTGTAAATCTGTGACCTATGAAAAATGTATTGCAAATGCTTTTAGTGCAACGCTTTACAGCTTCCAGTGAGCAGAGCTTCTTTACAGGATCCTTCACGTGACTTGTACCGTATCATAGTTTTCATTTTATTTTCCTTGTGCCTTTCCTGGTGTGGGTCGCAGTGGCAACAGGCTGAGAAGGTCACTTAAGACTTCTCTATTTCCAGCCACGGATATCATGTCCTTCTGAGAGCTCCCTAGATGTTCGCAAGCCAGCTGTTACTTATAATCTTTCCAGCAGATTCTGGGTTCGCCCTGTGGTCTTTAACCAACAGGACATGCTTGAAACAGTGACCATGTGACACTGGCTCCTGTTGATCCGGAGGACCAATGACTCTAATCTGAGGACTTCACAGATTGCACACCTCGTCATTCTATCCCAGAGAGTCAACCAAGCAACTCTGTGGAGGAACCTCATGTCCACAGCCTGTATTCACTGCCTTTATCCTTAAGCTTGCACCTTATTCTTAATGTTTTGCTTCTAGCCTTGTCTCCACCTAATTTTTGCATTGGTTTGGTTGCCCTGTAATGTTCACCTGGTCCGTGTTCTTGATTAGCTTGTCTGTGAATATGCTGTTGGACCTGAGGATCTTCATATTAAAGCCGTCTTTTTACTTTGAGTACTTGTTGGACGACCGGACATCCTATCTGAATAGTCAATGGTTTATTTCCCTTTTATACAACAGTTAGTTCCGGTCCACTAATTTGATCGGATGGGCTGTGTTCCTAGTGTCCCACTGAAATCATTGCTACAGAAGAGTTAGCAACAGCATCAGCGGGCATGACAAATGATACAATTTTCATGAATATAACTTCTGACTTAAAAAAATGAAAGCTCATCGGATGAAGATAAAAAGGAAGAAGGGTAGTCGGATGTACCTAAGTGAATGTGACAATTAGCGAAGCAAAAATGAACAAATTATTTCGCTATACTGTATCTTAAATATCAGTTCCTAAATACTGTTTACTTATCTATAAAAATGTTGTATAAATAGCAATATTGGCTTAGCTGTGATTATGAGGCTGCATGTTGAGGCTATATTTAATCCTGACTGCCTGTTTCACTTGATGGACAAATCCCAAACCAAAAATTTTAACTCTGCATGCTGGAATTCCATTAGTTCATCACTTAATATTGAATAGTGAAGTCTGTAGATAGTGTGACCATAATACGTGCAGACTTTATCCAGTAATTCACAACCGTTCACTTTGTACCTTGAAAGAGGAAAAAAATCCATTTCAGGAGATTGGACATGAACTCTACCTTTAAAAGTGTTGTGTTTGAGGTTCAGTCACAGACTAAAAATCCAGGACTCGCCACTTAATCACAATAAGACCTGCCACTTCATTTTCCATCAGGGAGTTATTAGAATTAGAAGAAAAGAAGTAATGTCAGTTACTAAATGCACAAGGGCATTTTATTGTCAGATGTGTGAGGCTTATGCAAGCTGTCCACCATTTTGTCCTGCAGTGAAAAAAACGGTCACGCCCATTTTTCCGAGATGCTTTTAGACAGAAATCGAGATCCCCGCAGTCCTGAACACTGTGTAGCTTTTTTCCAGCAAGTCCAAAGGCTAATCTTTTCACTCTGTGACTCCCTGCTACTCTCTACAGCTGGGATAATCCCCAAATGCTTTCTCTATTCTCACCCCTTTCTTTTACAGTGTCACCTTCAGAGACCACTTGAAGAGAATCCTATTTACTGACAAGAGACGTAAAGGTGAACCTTCTCCCAGGAGATTCAGGAAACTCTCTGAAAAGGGATAAAAGAACTAGCGGTCACCTGCTTTCTCTTGCACCGAAATGTTTATGAAATGGTTACTCAGGGCCATGTGCACTCTCTGGCTCTCTGATTCAGCTGCAAATAAAGGCCAGAGAGTCACTTCGAATTATCTCTGCAGCCGGGATGGCGTTTTTAACAACTTCTTCAGATGGCTTTATATCCTCTGGAGGATGGAAATGTCTTCTCGCTGTAGTTTAGGAGGGTGCAGTCTGTCATAAAACATCATAAAAAAAAGACCCTGGTTCTCACATTCCTGAATATTTCCCTGAAAACTCCCCAAGCCTGCTGCACTACCTTTATGACTTTAGAGGTGCTACTCTGCTCTGTGAATTTATCAAAAGGAAATGATTCACCGCACACAAGTCTGCACAAGGAATAAAAAAGGCACAGTGGCATGATCATGAAGATCCGTGGCGCAGGTGAATGCTCGATTCTGCCTGGCCAGGTGTTGATTTATTTTTTTTTATAACAGCAGCTCTAGCAGTCGTTCCGGCATCAAGGATTATATTATAATGCATTATTTAACACGCTTTCATTATCTCGGGTCAAGAGAGTGAAAACGGCTCTTTGTGGCTGCTATAACATAGATTACAAGAACTAACTTCTTCCCTGGAGGTTCTGAAACATTAAACGTACCTACGTGGGGATTAAGAACCATGACATGTCATTCTTTTTTAATAAAAGTCATAATCCTTAACAAAACACTTTGGTATAAAATGTTTTTGGAAAAGAATCCACTTCACCACATTGTTCGTGTTACAGCACACCCGGATGTGTTTTATTTCCTTACACATCGATGTGCTAATATAAAAATGGCATGTTTTCTTTTATAGAGGTTATGCAAAAGAAATGCATAAACAGCCATCTTGGCACAGTTTAAGTTTACAGTTAAGATGCCGGTCTTGCTCAAGTGTTTGTTTGGAAGCAATAGAGACCATTCTTACTGATGAATTATTTTTGTGGAAAATAGAGTGTATCATGTTAAATGATCCAACTCGTCAGGAAGGGCATTAAAGTAGATATCATCATGGCTGATCCCTTGCAGCCCCACCATTCCTACTTCCCTTCTCAGTAATGACAGATTTTTAGACACGAATCAGTCTTTTACAGCATGTCTCGCCGTCTCTTATCACCTAAATTGCGGAGCATGTTGATGGATGGAGAACGACAATGGATCATGTGTCCAATCTAGCTGTGCTTTAGCGAGCTCTGTTCCAATTCTCTTATGAAACGCTTGATGGTCCAAAAGTAATTTGCCCTAAAAATTTCTCTGCATGCTGTCATTTTTTCTAAAACTTCTTACAAAAGTGAAGTTGACTGGCATGTCAACAACTAAATCAAATCTCCTGAGCTTCACTTGTATTTTCTTCTTCTTCTTCTTCGTCTTCTCACTGTATTTTGTCCCTGAACCGCAGCTGCCTTGATGCCTTGTGCATCTGCTAGCTTCTTAGTCAGTATCTTTTTATCCAATTCTGCAATTTAATAGTTGTAGGGGTTTCTGTAAATAAACAGGTTTGAGATGTGCTTGAATGGTAGAAATTTGTCAAGATACTTCCAAGATATCACCGCTGACTGCTACCTAGTGGAGTAGTCAGCTAATGGCTTATATCATGTATTACAAACAGTTTTACAGGGGGGCAGGGTGGTGTAGTGGTGAGCACTGTTGCCTAACAGCAAGCAGGTTTTACATGTTATCCCCAAGTCAACCAGGGGCCTTTCTGTGTGCATGTTTTCCGAGTGCCTGCCAGGGTTTCCTCCATGGTCCAAACACATGTGGATTAGCTCAACTGGCTACTCTAAATTTCCCATAAGTGTAAATGGTTGTTCGTCTCTATGTTAACCTTGTGATAGACTGGCTGACCTGCTTTCTTCCCCCCAGAGCATAAATATTTGTGCCATGCCTCTGATTTTTGCCTGAGTAGGGAGAATGAATTATGTTTCGTACACATTCGGTGTCTTTCACTCTCCTTTTTACTCCCTATGTCACTCTGTCACATCTCTCTCTGTCTCTCGCTCGCTTTCTTTATGTGTCCCTTCTTCCCGACATTTGTTTTTGATGCCTTTCAGCTGAGAAAGGCGGTGAGTCTGAATAAGGATTATGTCAAGAAATAGGTTGGCGCATGATAAAAGAATACAAAAAAGGCAAGAAACACATTTGTGTTCTATTGACAGAGCAAATGCAATTAACACTGGTCAATTAATCCTCATTTAGAATTGCTAAATTGTTTCGGTTTATGAAAAATGTGGGACATCATTGGGTCTGGGGTAATTATCACAACACGGAAGATGGATTAGTGAGGTGCTTTGGATGAGTGGAGGTCGGAGGTGTGGTGTTTGAATCCACAAGACGGATTATTGACTAGCAGGCTTGTGCTTATTCTAATAAGACTGAGGACACAATTACAGAAAGCACGAGGGATCGGGGTTTAGACAGGATGTCTTTTTGGAGGTATTAAGGAAAATGAAACTACATTCTGCTATTCTCCCATCCTATTTGAGTGGAGATTGTGTCGTGTGGTACGGAGCTATTTCCTAAAATTAATTGAATTGCTAGCTATATACATAAATTTAGTGGCGGCACGGTTAGCAGTGTCGCCTCACAGCAAGAAGGTCCTGGGTTCGATCCCCGGGTCACCCAGGGTGCCTTTCTGTGTGGAGTTTGCATGT
>JAQQZX010000019.1:11903201-11925257 GCA_030068355.1 Notoglanidium maculatum | reverse complement strand
TTTATTTATATATACACATTCCCTCATCATAGTGTGGCCACGATTTAACTAAAATGAGGAAACGAATTATTAATACACAGCTACAATCTAACCAAAATGAGGCGAGAGAGCGAAAGGATATCATGAGAATGAATTATTAAATTGTGCCTACGTTATACATTTTTTCTTTCTATGTCAAACCTTCAAAATTTAGTTAACTAGTTACTTAAATTAGCTAGCTTTGTTAAGTTTTGTTTTCATTGCTTAAGTGGCTTAGCATTCATTCCAAAAGATTTATTAAACATTCACTAACATGTGTGAGTTAGTAAAATGTTTTCCTTATGACTGATTAATTTTTTATGAACTAGCTACTCATGCAGGGTCAGGCATGATTAACCTGTGGTCACTTGAATACTTGATTATGTTTAAATGTATTTTCTTTTTTACTTTTACTCAACTATATTCTTGCCTTTCTACTTCTGACACAGTACACACATTTTTTCCCACCCCTCACAGACAAGCATCTATTAATGGGTTTATTTATCCTCAACAAATGTACATAATTTAGCCAAGTTTCTGGCACAGCATAACTGGTGTTTTATGGATGGTGATTGCACAGATGAGCTTTCAACACATGGCTATTTTTATTCGTATATAAAAGACATATTGATGTTAGATAAGCTAGGGAAATATTTACAAGGTGCATTTTCTATTTTTCCCACATTAAGCAGCAAGGCATAGGCAACAATAAGCATGGACCAATAAGTGGCAATGATTACAATGATATTGAATTTGATTTGTTGTTAAACAGTTTCAGTGGGGGAAAAAAGAACTTGCCAAATTACACACAGAACTCAACATTCCCTGTTTTTGTTTTTTTCGTTTTTGTTTTTTTGCAGGAGAGAGGATTCAGGGCTCCTGGTATATAAGGACCACTTACCTGTGAGCGAGGTAGCTGTAGGAGACACAAATCGACCTGGTTCAGAGGCTAAGCTCACAGTGGGACCTCTGCACTGTCATGGAGACCGTGAGTTCATTTCTCTAACTTTAAAAGTGTATGAAAAGCCGAAGACAGAGTTTTCCCTGAGTAAGAGTAACAAAGTCCTCTGCATAATTCATGCTTCGGATAAACTCTGTATTAATGCAATTTACTTTGCTGTGTTAATTTATCCTTCCGCAATGTCAGACAATTTTGCATTTGCACAGTGTTAATATGCAGCGTGTTCTTCTACAACAGATAAATAAGATAAAAAAATTGCCTGTTTTATACTTTATTTCAGTTATTAACATTGTCACAGATTGGCATCCTGTATAGTTTGCTATCTACAGCTTGCCTCGGACCGGAAATGAGCGCACAAGCTGCACGTCTACTTCTCTGGCTCTGTTCTTATCACTGATGCATTTTCATCATCTCATTATTCTTGTTAATTGCACCACATTTATCATTTAGAGCAGCTGCATGCGATTACAGTTATCTGTTTGACAAGGGCATCAGGTAGCATTTTGTTATAAGCTTGTTGTTTCTTCACTTTTTCCCTGTGGGGAAAAATAACACACCTGTGACCTGGCTTGAGAGAAATAAAAATGAACACACTCCCACTATCTGAAGTTTTGCTGGAAAAATTTGTGTAATCAACGGTCATCAAATTCCTTATTACTCTTTCAGTAATCGTCTCTATGAAGCCCATACTTAGTAACATGAGATGTAATTAAGTCATGGTCCCTACTTAGTAATGAAATGGAACAAGATAGTTAATTCATGACCATTGTGTGTTCTTGTCAATTTTGGATGTTTTAGTTTTAACACCTACATAATGGGTCTGTGGGGTTTTTTGTAACTTACCGGGAAAAAATGTTTTTCAATGTCACATTAGAAACAAATAGCTATAAGTTAAGTTCTAGATATTCAAATTGCACATGGCGTCATTATAAGACATTACCACTGGTTGGAAAGACTTCACGCAACAAGTAGTAATAGGGTGAAACTTCCTAAATCTCTCAGAGACAACATTAGGTGCAGACCCTTAGCAAAGACCTTAAGCCTTCCTGTCAGGGCATGTGGTTTGAAAATATACATTCTGTGGAAAAAAATTAATTAATCGTTCCCGGACAGGTGTGCTACAGAAAATTTAAATAATGATAGACAAGATATAGAGAAGTCAGCAGTGACTTGAAAAGAATTACAGGATGACTGGAAAGCAGCAGGAACAACAGTTACAAAGAGAACAATGAGCAGTGAACCTCCATCTCCTGCAAAATACCTCTGCTAAAACAAAGAAGCACAGGCATGTGTGCCTAAAAGCTTGAAGAACCTGCTTACGCTTGGTTTTAAAATACGTCTTGGGTGATCGGGCGAAGTGGACAGCGCTAAATGCAGGTGTACAGGACCACCAACGTGCATTCATTCAAACCACTTGCTGAGGTGGTTTGGGATGCATTTGACCACATAGCTTTTGTAGTGTAAACACTAATGCGGAACAATATAGTCTGGTCATATGAAACAAAAACAGAACTAATTCAGCTCGTCATGTTTGAAGAAAGTGTGGTTGTGTGTACGACCCCAGAACACTATACATACAATGAAGTACTGAGGTGGGAGGAAATGTCCTATGGGGCTACTACTCTGCAAAGAGTACTGCGGCATTACACGCCATCAAAGAAAATGTGAATGGAGTGATGTACAAATTACAGGAGAATTTAATCGATTTAAGAGACGATGAACAAGACAACGACCATAAACATACAGCCAAAATAACTCAAGGCTAGTTTCTAAAAAAGGTGAAGGTGCTTATATGGCTTAGCCAGTCTTCATACTTGAATACAATTAAAAATTTATAAAGGTCCATCAGAGGGATCTTGTATTTTCGACATATTAGACATTAGGGAATAAAAGATGTTATGCCAGGAAGAATGGGCCAAAGATTTTCCGCAATGCTGGAAAAAGACAATTTACTCTTACCATAGATGTCTTGAGGCTGTACTTGCCAACAATGGTTTTGCACCAACAAAGTACAAATATTGTTAATTTGTGGTGTCTTCTTGGTGAAAAAGTAGAGAATAAAGTTGAAAGGCTACTTTAAGCTAGTAGTGTCAATAATTTTGGCTACTCTTCAATACTGATTGTCACTAAGGAAAATTTAGCAGCATGTGACCCAAATATTATGGCAAACAGTATGACAAATAGTTTTCACTTCTGCAAAATGTGTAAAGTTCAAAGTATCGTAGAAGCCCGCTGCTTATACAGGCATTAAAACAGCGCCACTGCTATATACAATGAAAAAAACAAAAACCTGTGGCAACATTTTGGTTTCCGATTGATTTTATTATTTAAAGCAGCTCCTCTCTATAGGCTGCTGCTCAGGGAAAAGTGTGTTAGGATTGATAAAGATAATACCCTCATATTATCCTGCTTAAACATCATAATTACTTTACCAGTGTTTTGGTTACAGTTGATGCCCACCGTTACGTTCCAACGAAAGACAATTAATATCAGCTTAAAGAGTTTTACATCAGCTCATTTGTTCATACAAAGGGGACACTAAAGATTTATTACTCTGCTGATATGGAAATATAAGAAATTCATGGTACAGTGTTTCTAACAGCTGTAGATTTATTATGCTGAAGTCATTTCGAGCTAATGAATTCCCATTGATGGCTGAGAAATTGAAGATATCATCATTGAAACAAATGATGATTTCATGATATTTAATGAAGGCATGCATATGGCCCTCAATATTTCCTGAGAAGAATTCTCACTTTCAATGAGCCGTTTGGTAAATTAATTGAGATCAATAACCCTGACAGTAATAAAGGAATATAATATCCTTGTCTTGCATTATTAACTTTAGCAGCGAGCAGGAAGTGTAAAAGAATTGCAGTGGAAGGTATAAAGGCTGTGTGGTATGTTAGGATTAAAACACGAAGGCCAACTTTTCCCCTGATCCATCTACTGAAGGATTTCATTATACGCACCATAAAGTGCTGAGGTCTTCTAGTATATTAGTTACTAGATCTGTATACATACAGATGTATGTATGCTGCAAGAGTCATCGCCAAGTTGCTATTGTTTCTGTATCAAAATCAGCAGCAAGGAAGTGCTTACAGCGGTCTTCCGTTCCAAGTAAAATATTAAATAAGTACATCGAGTAAAAGGAAACTAAAGACAAATATTATTTTTAACAGAATGCCTGGCTTAAAAAATAGGGTTTTAATCCAGACTTAAATGTTGGGACTGTGTCTGAGTCCTGAATACTAATTGGAAGCATGTTTTATAGCTTGTTGGTCTTTCTAGGAAAATGCGTTCTGGCCCCTGATTTAGTCTTCATTATTCTAGGTACTAATAAAGAACCTGCACCTTTTTGATCACAGCAGACATGTCAAAACATACATTTCTGCGTCAAACTTGGAAAATCAACAACGGGGACCCTTGAAATCTTCAGTAAGCCTATGGCAATGAAGCAGTGAGCTGAGCGAGGTATTTTGAGTGGCATTCGTGCTTCAAGAGGGCAGCAGTCAGGGAGATCCAATGATCCTTATGTGCTCGATTTCTTGGACGCTTTCTCCATTGCTGATTTCCGATTTCTGAGTTTGACACAGAATTTGATGCACTAGTTTGAGGTCTGTAGTAAATTCACAAATGTGCAGGTCCATGTTGTCACAAAAACATGTGTACAGGTCAATATGTTGACCGTGCGACATCATGCGGCACACTGACTTACGAAAGTAACTGCTCGATCTTTCTGTGAGCACATTACCTTGCTATACTCCATTCATTCGCAACAGGGACAGTCTCAGAACTTTTTGATCATACCTCATACTATTGGGCAAGACCATTCAGTGCTTTTTAGCCCGGAGTCAATAATCACATCAAGGCCTTTCACTGCTTAATGAATATGATGCAATTGAAAGGTTATCATGAGTGTCTACATAATCAGAAATCTTAATTCTTGCTGCCTGCAGCCTTAGTAGAAGAACTTTTATCAGAATTGAATAGCAGGAAATTACTTAGCATTCAGCATGAAATTTTCATTAGGAACGTAGCAATGTATTTAATGAATGACGGAGACATTCCAGGTGCCATGTGACTTAATTCCCAGAATCATGACCTCAGCAAGACAGGATCAATTAAACACAGGCTGGTCATTTAATAGAACCTCTGAGAAAATGTCTCTCTGCAAATAAGCCTTATTTCTGTTAGAGCCTAAGACTGTGCACTGGACATGCTCTATTGTCTGTGCTTGAAAGTACAGTAGGTCCTATTGTAAAAATGTGGACATTTCCAGTAGCTTAATCTTTCATAAGTAAAAAAGAAAAACATAACTTGCTTTCAGACTGGGCAAACACTGGAATACATTTTGTAAAGTTAAACAACCAGAGAAATTTACAGATACTTTTCCATCAGTTTATTAAAGATTTAGGGGAAAAAAAGTACATTTTAGCTGGATTTGGATTTGGATTTCATGTAGTAATAAACCACAGATTCTTCATATGTCCAGAAAATACATCAGGTATTCAACTTAATTATTTCTATATATTTTTTTCTAAAGAGTTTATAATTTATCTATCAGCTTCTGTGAATGTATAGTTCCACATTCGTTGTTACTCGAGAATTTGTTCTAAGTAGGAAGCTTTGGGAATTTTCAGACTTTTCAGGTTTACGAGCCATGCTGTGCCTAAAGCAATCTAGTAGCCAGAGACTTTGTTCTTTAAGGATAATGAGCAAGTAGTGCAATCCTGTGAAAGCTAGCACCTCACCGATGTGTTGACCTTTTTAGAGAAAGTAAAGGAAGTGAGAAACATTGACTTGTCATTAGCAAAGTCTCTTAGAAGCCATATACTTCTAAAGTGCAGATCTTTAATCTCCAAAGGGACCTTCGCACTTCTCTTTTGTTTTGCTTTTCATGCTTGTTTGGGTTTTTTTTTTTACTCAAGTCTTAAAGGTCAGCGCTCGTGCTGAAATGTGACTGACCAGAAAAAATCCATAACTATTCTTTAACAAGCACACATTCTATGTTCAGTACTAAGGAAGGATAGGAGCGACACACGGGCACGTTGTCTCATCATGATGCTCAGGTTTGACTAGGCTTAGAACTCATGATGCTAAATTGTTTCCTCTTACTGGTGTCTAAAAATATACAATAATACATGATTAATACTGTTTTACGTATGTAAACGGTCTTGGTGCCCCATTCAGACAATGCAAATCACCTGTGTGAAAAAATGATGCCTGCGAGGATAAGATAAAAAAGAAAAACTTGTACACATCTCCGTACATAAAACTTCATCATATCAATAATTATATATTTGTTTTTCATAGATAATAACATTTTCTAATCTGTTTATTATTAGCCTTAGGTTATGTGTAGCATCCACTTGTGAATAAACTCTTAGTACAAAACAATGAACATGTTAGAACATTGTAGTGTGTTAATATAGACCTATGATTTGCCTTACAGCCGGAACACTGTTTGACCAATCGGAATCGAGAACTGAAAAGTGCAGTCGTATTACGTTGTATCATATTAGATGCATTAATAGCATCCTGATTTTCCATGCATATTTTGCAGGTGGTTACTGGAACGCAGCTTCCTTCAACACGCCAACGTCCTACCTGCACTTCTCCACTTTCCGAGCTGAAACCAGTGCTGATATCTCCTTTTACTTTAAGACCTCTGCGCCTCATGGGGTTTTCCTGGAGAACCTGGGCAACACGGACTTCATCCGGCTGGAGCTGAAATGTGAGTCTCTCGATTTCACTTTGTAACACACACACACACACTGCTAACCTCATGCACCGTGAGTGTGTCTCCATGGTAGAACTGTCTTTCCTGTGTCCTCCTTAATTTTTCAAACTCACCTACCCTGCCTCTTCCATCCTGCAGTGCGTGAAAGATACAGCGGGACCTTGGCACGACCCTTATATTCTCATCTAAACACATCCATGTTTCGGTAAAATGGCCTTAATTTTCATTCTCATCAATCATATTTTCTTTCCTGACAGTCACATCTTCTCATTCATAGGCTTTTTCTTTATTTTGACATTGTAGAGCAATACTGAAGACATCAAAACAATGAAATAACATATGGAACATGTATGGAATTATATGGTAAGCAAAAACGTGTAATGTTATCCTGCATTGTGTCATGTTTTACGTTTTTCCGAATGACACTATCAGTGCCCTTTTAACCCGCTATCATTTCCATCATCGTTCGTTCCGAGCCCTCTGAGATTTACACCCCATGAATCTAACCAAGAAGCCTAAATATTGCAATTGAAATCAGGCAATCTGTTTTTAGTTTTATGTCCTGTAAAACTACCAGAGAACAGTTTTGTGCACATGATTTATATGGTGCGATAGTAACAGCGCTGCTGCCTTCGATGGCTTCACTGTTGCGTAACATTCTACACAGAAATAGAGGCGTATGCGCGCTTATATTACAACACTGTTACTGTTTAAGTAAACGTGGAACGTTAAAGAGGGAAAAAAAATCCACGCTGATAATCGTTCATAATTAATCTAATCAATCCTGCAGACTAATTGTTGCATCTCTAGTCTCAGGACCTTCATAAAGCTACAGCTGATCTCTATCTCTCTATGCCTTACGTGTATGTTACTCTAAATAAAAACATCTAGTGCACAATTAATATGTTTTATGATGACACCCTGTACTAATAATACCGGAGGGATCTCTATCTAGTAGTGATACGATACATGAGGTGTGTGAATCCTGGCCAAAAAGATTTTTTCCGCCTCAGCTTTAAGAAAATATAAATATAGGGCATGAAAACGATGTGGAAATTTTTAACATCGTAAACGCTGCAAAGATCACAAGGTCGATACAGAGGAGGTTGAACAAAGTTGACTGCTGTGGGCTGTGATTAAAGGCAGGTAAAAAGATAGGCGTAGTTATGATGGTCATATTTATTATTTTTTATTAGGTTACATCAAATCTAAAGTCAGTCAATAAAACGTGGTACGTTTTCACACAAGCTGTGCGTTGGTGTCTTTTCGTGGACTGAGAAAGGAATCTTTAAATGCTTCAAAATGCTAGAATTTTATCTGCGATTGAGATGCATGTAAAAGAGAAACCTGGCAACGTTTCACCAGGCAAAGTTATTTATTTTTTTTCCCAGGCTGCTGCACACATGTGAAGGTTTGCCTTTGTATATTCATCCATAACACTTTGAGGTCTCCCTCCAGCACAACACACAATCCAATTTACAGCCAGAATGACCCTTTTATAAATGATGAGAAATCTGTACCAGCTTCAGGCTTATGCATGATTAGAAGTGTGTTTAGGTGTGAGTGTGTATGTGTGTGTGTGTGTGTGTGTAGGAGGGACCTCTCTGGAGTCAGAAGATCAGTTGTGAAATTGAAGCGCTCCAACATTTTCTGCTCTCCATTACAGCTCATCGATTTCGAGCCTCTCTTTTAATCCGACCTCCTGTTTTCGTTTTTTTTTTTTCTTCTAAACTTACTGTCCTAAACCGAGAGTAAAATCCCCTGAGAGTGTGAAATATAGCAGTGCTTCTCTTAAAAAAATATATATATATATTACATTGGTGGAGTTCACATCATGATTGTATGAGTCTGAGATTGAGTTTGATCATATCAGCCACCCACAGTGTTTGTGCTTTGCTCAGCTGGAGTGTTGCGGAAAGAAAAGGTGTGAAGTTCTCACTGGTTCCACAAGATTTAATGTCTAAGTATAACATTTCTTTCCATTTTAAAGTGCCCATTTTCTCACCCCTCTGGTGAACAGTCGAACCAGGCTATTAACTCCAACCACACAGTAGCAGCTTTAAGGCCCTGTGCTCAATTTAATGAGCTTTTTCCTGTGCTACAATTTTGTTTTCCTGAATTAGAGAAGTTCTTTGTGGTCACCCGTGAACTGCAAACCATAAATCCAGAGCTGTCATTTTCACTAAGCACTAAAAGGATTCCAGTCCATAAAGTGTGTGACATTGCTTGTGCATTACAATGGGGTTTAATGGAAGCAATCTCGGAAGCAAGTCAGATTTCGTTTCTAAAAACAAGAGAGCAAGAGTTTCATTTCCTACCGGTTTTAGTGACAATGTTTTATTAATGAGAAATCCAGTGTGGAAGTAATGGAGACAGCAAAGTCTGGACTCAAATATCCAGAATGATGTTCAGCCATACGATCCGAGTTACGGCAGAGACTCGGCTCCGCCGGTTAGCAGTCTACGAGATAATAATAAAGTTTGATAATGTTGGCCATGTTATTAGCATGAAAGATGATTTGTTGTTTTACCTTCTCATCAGTGCTTAAAATATTCAAATTTTTTTTTATTCCATTTTTCTAAATTATGTTATGTATGTATATTTATTTATTTGTTTGTTTGTTTGTTGTTGGTTTATTATTTTCTTAGTCCTCCAAGTATTGAACAGCACATCCTTGGTTTTGGACGTTCTGATTTTACTTCCTGGTTCCAAGAGAGTTCAAAATTTTTTTCTATTCTACCTGAGATTATTCTGTGTTCCTGACCTTTTGCCTCTTATTTATTTTTACTGTTGTCTGGGTCTGTCCCTGAATCTCTGAATTGTTATACATTTTTGGATAAAGTTTGAGTTTTGTTTACCTGGAAAGTAAATAACTTCCAACACAGAGATCCACAAACCCTCAAACCGCTCTCTCTCTCTCTCTCTCTCTCTCTCTCTCTTTCTCTGTACATTTCTCTGTAAGATGTAAACGAAGGCTTGTTCATTTTAACTGTTTTAAGTTCATCACCAGGGGACGGGGTGCTGACACACACGCTTTTCCAAGGTGAAAAGACATGGCATGACATCTAGAATTAGTCATATTCTTTTATAATTTGTTGGAAAATCCTAGTAAGGCTATTTCCACACTAATACATTTTAGTTGTAAATATGCATCAGTTTTGCCGGCTTTGACTTTTTAAGCCGTAGAGTTTTGAAAACGCTGCTGGCCCCATTTTAGTTTGAAAATGTTTTAGTGTGGACATCCAGAAACGTAGAGTTTTGAAAACCCTACATTCGCTTCCTGATTGGGTCTTATCAGTCACGACATAAACTTCCCTGATTCGTCATTCTCCTATCACATTCCCCTTTCCCAAAAGTAAACAAACGGCTTCAACCTCGACTACAAGTGGTGAATTCAGCACTGATAATGAATTACAAATGTTGCTGACCTTCGCTTGCACCTGTTGTGCAGTTAAATTCGGCATTTTAAAATGCTACAACTGCTTACATGCGCAGGAGGCAAGCTATTATTTGAGTGATCTGCAACTAGGCAACCAATTGCAGAGTAAACAATCTGCTTCCTGTTTATACCAGCACGTGCATGCCCAGTGTACGTGAATGTTCATGTGATATACCTTTTCATGCACGTTATTATGGTTATACCATTTTCAAACTATAATGTATTAATGTGCACATAACCTAAGGGTGGAATTATGGGATCGTTCCCATAGATACAAAGGTTGTATTTCATCCTATGCTAATATACATTAATGTCACCTTTGAACTCCAGTCCTTGATCCACACTGCCTTTACAGTTTCAGGTTTCCCCTGCCCTGCCCCTTTCCCCAACTAATTCAACTGATAAAAGGTTTGATAAAGAGTTAAGGAGCTGAAAACGGCTAAACTTAAGCCTGTCGGACAGACTGAGAATTACAGTTGAAAACCCCTGTGTTAGAAAACACTTGTCCTAATGTGTCTTCCTGAATGTCTATTATATTTTATAATATAATATTCTATTTTTATAACTTATTCTCAGCACACATCTAATTTGAATAGGTGCAAACCATGATATGTAGATTTAGAGTGATATAATAATATTTTAAAACCTAGTTCTTTGTTAATCTTATACCATAACTCTTTCTAGTGCTGGCTGGAGGGCAAATGCAGGGTTTATATTAATGTATTCATTCAAATACATTATCACTTCTATTTTAACAACTTATTCACGGGGACTTGTATGGTGGGCACTTAACAAAATACAAAGCCTAATAAAAGGATTACAAGATGTACGAACACACAATTCTTGATTATGAAGTGTTAATAAGAAGATGTTCAGTCAACATTTATGGAAAGCACTTTCACATTATAAAGTCCAGTAAGTTTTCTGCCAAGTCTTCAGGACTGAAGGACATTTATATTCAAGACAGAGAAAAAAAGAGAGAGGTTGGTGTGTGAAAGATGCAGCCTGTCTGTTCACACCCCAGTGAGGAGATGCCAGACTGACTATTGTGCAAAAAAATAGCTTTCGTATAAGAAAAACAGTGATGGTAGCAACAAAAGAAGCAGATCATCTTTCAGAGTATTAAGTTATCTATACACATATGAAACTTGAGCGTTCTCTGTCTCATTTTTGTGGCGCATACAATAACTGAACAGATGTTTTGCCTTGGGACCTGTTTACAGCCTGCCGGAACTGCTGACAAAACGTGGCCAAGTTTTTGGGGCATCACAAACCATACACTTTTACTAAAAAAAACCCAAATCATGTTCCAATAAGAGGGTGGTGCAGTGGATAGCACTGTCACCTCACAACAATGTGGGTGCCTGTGTGGGTTTCCTCTGGGTGCTCGGGTTTCCTCCCACAATCTAAATACATACAGATTAGGTCAACTGGCTACTCTAAATTGCCCATAGGTGTGAATGCCTGCTTGTCTCTGTGTTAGCCCTGCAATGGATTGGTGACTCCGCGTCTTGCCCAAAGTCAGCTAGGATTGGCTCCAGCTTCCCCCGTGACCCACAATGGATAAGTGGCAAAGGAAATTGATTATGTTTCCACAATTCATGGATCCTTTCTAGACCTGTCCTAAAAAATCTTAGATCAAATTTGAGTCTTGGGGCATGTTTATATTTTTGACACTCTTCCAGATCTAATGCAACGAATGGAGTGCACTACACTGACCACTTTGCTTATCTCACTTATAGTGTGCTTTCTGCATTTTGACTGTTATTCCTCTGCTTTTTATTTCCCTCCCTTTCTCTGTACTCCCTCTGTTTGCACAGACCCGCTGAGCTCAGACACACCATGTAACATTTACGCTTGCAGAGTTACAAATGGACAACCAGCGCCCCCTGCATGCAGCCGCTAAAAATTGTGACGAGAATATCTGGCAGTGAGAAAGAAACGAGGGTTTGAATGATTCTGGATGGGCAGCACGGCACTGAATCCGTAACATGACAGACATTGGGCTGGCATTGGCATTTTTTAGAGAGCAGAAAGGCTTGGTGCTGTTCAGTTTGCTGCAGCAGACATTCACTTATCCATGTCCCTAGCATAAGAACACTGTATTGATCGTATGCCTGGTGAAATGGTGTCAGTGTTAGTCAAGAGATCTGATATTAGAGAGCAAAAGATTGCAAAAGGCAGCTTAATTAGCTTTCTTCCTGTTGCTCTTCACAAGTCGTCACTGCTGATTCTCAAGCACAAGCAGCTGTATATAAGCAATTATTTTGGAACAGCAACCAATTACTGAAAGATTTCCCGCACCACTTTCCATCCTGATGGCATTCAATTAAACTCTAACTTCCATTCCATTCCCAGAGTTAATCGTATTAGCTGATCTCCAGAGTCGAACAGACACTGAAACAGAGTAAACAGCATTTAACCATCGCCTGTAAGACTCAGCAGATTCTCTATTTCAGCAGATGAGGTTATAAACAGGAGATATCCGTAGCTGTATTGTGTGAGGTCATCCTGTGTTAATATTGTACTTTAGATGCTTCTTTTTGTGTTTCAGTTTACTGAAAAGTGTGTTCAGCTTGCTTGGTCAGTGGAACAGTCCTATTCATACACCTGAGACAAAGTCTTTTCATTGGGAATTGTATGTAATTAATACAGTCATATGTATAGATTTAATATTGGCCTCAAATGGCACTCCATTTTTTTGTGAAATTCCATCATCAAATAATCAGTACTACTTTTCACTTGAGCTGATATGACATATGAAAAATGGGCATAAATTCAAGCTCAGAACCTTCCATGTCTTGTAATAAATAAGACATGCCTCTTTTTTAGGAAAACTCTGTCCCACACCACCAAATCCTGTGACACTGTCTGAATAGCATTTAATTCTGTAGTTTTGTCTGAGCTCTGTGGCTACAAATTCAGTGTTGATCCTCATTACATTTGCGTACCTCAACTCAACCTTATATGCAAATCTTTTTGTAAGTTGTTTTTAGAGAAATGATAAAATGTTAGAAGTACAACATTAGCATAAACCTTGCAGCTGGCACTATTGTCAGAGTTGCCGTTATAGAAAATTAATCAACACCTCTTGACCAATCAGAATCGAGCTTTTGACAGTGCTGTGGTATAAGTAAAGGAATAACACATGACA
Source organism: Notoglanidium maculatum (assembly GCA_030068355.1). Taxonomy (NCBI): domain Eukaryota; kingdom Metazoa; phylum Chordata; class Actinopteri; order Siluriformes; family Auchenoglanididae; genus Notoglanidium; species Notoglanidium maculatum. The sequence continues at coordinate 11,911,942 of JAQQZX010000019.1, read as the reverse complement.
GTGCATGCTGTTTGTTTATTTATGTGTATGTTTATTCATAAAACTGTGACCGTGTCCTCTTGTTTCTCTCCAGCACCCAATGTCATTACCTTCTCCTTCGATGTGGGGAACGGGCCGGTGGAGCTGAACGTTCACTCACCAACTGCGCTAAACGATGACCAGTGGCATCGAGTCGGCGCCGAGAGAAATGTCAAAGAAGCCGTGCTTCAGCTGGATCAGCAATACAGGCAGGTTCGAGCTGCACCTGCGCAGGGACACACACGCCTGGAGCTCTACAGCCAGCTGTATGTGGGTAAGAAGCTCACACACACACACAAACATTAAAAAAATAATCCTCCTCTCACCTCCCCTACTTGGGGGGTGGTATGTGTGTAGGTCTTCCTCAGCCTCGGGTCCTCTACCAGAGGCCTGGGAGTTTGAGGGTTCTGCGCAGTATCTTAGCTGTTCCTAGAGCTGCACGTTTCTGGACAGAAACCTCAGTTGTTGAACCTGGAATCTATTCGAGCCACTCTCCAAGTTTGGGAGTCACAGCCCCTAATGTTCCTATTACTACTGGAACCACTTTGGACTTCACCTTCCACATCTGTTCCAGTTGTTCCATCAGGCCTTGGTACCTCTCAATCTTCTCATGCTCCTTCTTCCTGATGTTACTGTCAGCTGGGATTGCCACATCTATCACTACTGCTGCTTTCTGCCGTGTATTAACCATCACTACATCTGGTTGGTTGGCCAGCAGCTGCTTATCTGTCTGGAACTTGAAGTCCCACAGGATCTTAGCTCTGTTGTTCTCAACCACTTTCGATGATGTTTCCCATCGGGACTTGGGAGCGTGTAGTCCATACTTGGTGCAGATGTTTCTGTGCACCATCCCTGCCACTTGGTTATGCCTTTCAGTGCATACTGTTCCAGCTTGCATATTGCACCCAGCTACTATGTGATGGACAGTCTCAGGGGCATCTTTGCACAGCCTGCACTTTGGGTCCTGCCTACTGTGGTAGACCCCTGCCTCTACCGATCTGGTTCTTAGGACCTGTTCTTGTGCTGCCATGATCAGAGACTCTGTGCTGTCCTTCAGGCCTGCTTTGTCTAGCCACTGGTAGGATTTCCTGATGTCAGCCATTTCCTCTATCCGTTGGTGGTATATTCCATGGAGGGTCTTGGTCTTGCATGATGCTTCTTCTTTCTCCTCGCAATCCTCTGTCTTCAGCTGCCTGAGACACTCTTTCATCAGTTCGTCCAGTGGGGGCATCTTCTTGATGTTTTCATGGATGTTCCTTGTTTCATTCTGGATAGTAGCTCTGACACTCATTAATCCTCACCCCCCTTCTACCGGTTGTTCGTAGAGTCTCAGGGAGCTGGACTTCGGATGGAACCCTCCGTGCATCGTGAGGGGTTTCCGTGTCATGATCTCAGTGGCATCTATTTCCTCCAGTGGCCAGCTCACTTTTCCAACTGGCTATCTGATGGATATCTGATATATATATATATATATAAATACACACAGACACACAGACGCAGATTGCAGGCTGAGAACCAGCTCATACAGCCACAATAGCTCTTTGCATTAGTGCGCAGATTAAAATAAACATCGACCGCTGGAGTGAAATAAACTTGCTTGCTTGGTAGAGAGGTTGCCACCTTAATTTAAATGCTGGTTTCTCTAGCTCACTGGAGCAGTCATAACCGAGCAAATATGGCCTGAAAATAATAAATTAACATAGTTTCAAAGTCCCATTATGGCTGTGAACGTATGAATGCCGGTTCGCATAAGGTAATTATCCTTGAAAATGAATGGCTTTGGCTTTTTTTCTTGTGCTGTATTGTTCCTCGGCTCATTCAGCACATTAAGGAAGTGGAATAGACTCTCTTATCTCTAGAAAGTTAGTGCTGTAAAACCCAAAACAAAAACGATGTTGTGGAAAGGGTGGGAAATACTTTTATAGCTTTGTTAGAGTTGTTTCACTGATGATGATATAGCTGTTATCATTAAACACAGTGAGATGTCCAACTCTTACGAGCTCCTGTATCAATGCCTCATTAATACACAACTGTGTCCTCAAGCATTTTGGACTACAAGCACCTGAAAATGGCATTTTTGCCAGAGTGGTTCAAAGTATTTATTAAAAGTGCCGCACTCTCTGTGCCATGAGCTTTCAGGAACTAAATTAATGCAAAAGTTGCTGAAAATTCTAAGATGTAATGTAGTCTCTAGATTAGTTTTGAACTCTGTGTTCTGGTAAATGTGTCTTTTGGGAAGTATCATGATATTCACTGCCGGAATCTTCTCTGTAGCTGCCGAGTGTGTGCTGCATATACAAATATTCATTCATTAATAAAAGCAGTTTGTTTTATTTCAACTGCACTTTCAGTGGCTCATTCTGTATTCACTGTTCATTATTTAACTTTAGGCAAAGTTTGTTTTTTTTATACATAGCATCACTCATTTTGCATTAAAGTAGACCTCTATTGCAAGCTTTGTGATATAACATAAGCATGTCCCTGTCTCTGATCCCTAAAACATGTCTAATTAAAAGCAGTTTATTCTTTATTATACCACAGCAATGTTAAATTCTCCAATCTGTTTGGACACAAGGTGTTGATTAATATTGAGAGTACTTGCAACTGCGATTCAAATCATTTTTATGTTAATGTGCTTATTCTAGTATATTAAAGTTTCTGCATTAACAGCTCACTCAAAGGGACTTGTGTGCCAGACAATTCACGTAATCTGAGTAATCACGTAACATCCTTATTAATATGCTATTTTTAAAACAAAAATGGTCTATTTTGCTCCATATCAGACACAATCTCCATCCATATTAAGATGCCTGAGAACATATATCACATCACTATTCACATACACTGGGTATGCGGTGCCGGTGTAAACAGGAAGCAGCTTGTCTACTCTGAAGATGATTGCTTAGTTGCAGAGCCCCTGAATAATATCTTGCTTCCTATACTTTTAGGCAGTTGTAGCATTATAAAATGCATAAATTAACTGCACACCAACAACAAGGTCAACAACGCTTGTAATTTGTTATCCATGCTGCATTCACCACAGGTAGTCAAGGCTGATGCTCTTTGTTTACTTCCTGAAAAAGTCACAATATAGGGATGAATAATACGCAGTACAATAAGTCAAATCCATAAATACTTTTTTTTTTATCTAATAGTTGCTGTGGTCTAACAAGAATTAAACACTTCGATGTGGACTGTTATGGGAAAATAATTGCACGGCCTCACACCATACCATGATTTATTATTTTCCTAGAACACCACACCCCAAAAGCATGCTTGTTGCTGATTCATATTTCCGTGGCGCTTTTATTTTTCTGTTCTGTTTCTGCATGTGTTTTGCTTCTCGCCTGCTGATGCCTCCCTCCAGGAAAACTAGCAGCTTGGACTTGTCAGGACAGTAGGTAACATTTCTGTACAAAACATTCTGGAACAAATAATATGGTCACCTTACAAACCTAACAAATTTGGAACTCGGTTACAAGTTCGGGATCCTAATCTTTGAGCCCCGTTATATTCGTTCCAGTTAGTCACAACTTCCAGTTTCAGCTACACCGCAAGAAAAAAAGCACAGAGCACTATTGATATGGTCTGAAAAACTCTGTAATGATATTGATATTAAGGCAGCGGTTGTAATCGGGCAAGTGTGAGATTGAGATCAAGTAAAGGAGCCATAAAAAAAAAAAAAAAAGTGCAGGGCTCGAAAGACGCGCTATAGAGACGTCAAGGATAGAGTCCAATGTTAAAGTCATCGGTGCTAGCAGAGCATCAAGGTTGAGTACAAGTTTGAAAATGATTAGTATTATTCAGCAGTTGTGAGCTGGAGCTGGTTTTAATCAGGTAATAAATCGGCTCAGTTCAGAGAAGGTCCTGTAGAGGTGAAGCTGATATCCAGTATTCTCCACTTATTTCAGATGTTGAACTCTTGATTCTAAAGGTGATTGATTGACTTTATTTTTTAATAACAGTGGTGCTAACAGCAGTTCTGGCTGCAAGACAAATCCCAGGTTAATATTAATGTAAGTTCACTATTGATTGCAACCACCTGAATGCCCCTCTCTTACCCCTTCCTTTTAGAGCGTACGGTGGCCATCAGATGCCCGTACTTGCCTCCAACTACTTACATTCACACTTCCTTGCTTTTTCCATGCAAAATAATAAGCATGATTCTCCATTTTTCAAAAATTTGTTCGCCAGCTCCGCCAAACACTGATTCCTCTTCTTTCTTCTTTCTTCTTTGTTTCAGTCCTCCCTTCCAGATTCACGCCGGTAATTGTAAAAAAACCGTGAAAAGCATAAGGCGTTCTATAGAAGTTTGTCCATTCTGGGCTACCATAGCGGCGCACCAGCTCCGTGGAAGACGACCCGCTCCCTAACGGCTCATTCTAAGCTTACAACAATTTGTAGTTAAATGAAAACATACTTATGAATACTATATTCCATTTCTCCCTCTACATCCTGCACAGTGGACCTTTAATGCGCTTGTTTTAATATGTTTCTATAGTAACAGCCGTCTCGCAGGGATTTCCATGATGGAAGCGCTACAACGGATAAATAACAAATGTGTGTAATTGTTGATTTAGTGATATTTTCTGGCAGGGGATGTTTATTCAGCTTTTGTGGAAGGAGTCTGCCGTGTCAGTGATTTGTAGCTTTGTAACATTCAGACGTAAGGCTGTAGCGTTAAATTTTCCACCACTGTCTGTAAAGTCTTCAGGATAGTGGATGTCTGGTTGCTCGGTAACATGACAAACTGAATTTTTAGTATTTAAGCAAAATAGCTGCTATATAACATAGGTGATACGTTTCTTGGCCGTTCCAAAACCAAAAATATTGTGGGTAAAAAAAAAATTTAAAAAAAAAAAGGATATGCTGTTTATTAATAGATTAAAAATCAGTGTTGGCAAATTGCTGTGGTATAAGAGGAATAAAACACTTCAAGACATGCTGTTATAGGAAATGAATCAGTAACTTCCATCTATAACAACCCAGCCTATGTTTTATTCCTTATTTAAATGAATATGAATTCTGCAGCAAAGCATCTATCTCTCTCTCACTCTCACTCTCTCTCTCTCACACACACAGCCGAAATAATCTACTGCCATGTCAAGTGCTAATTGTGTGTACTTGTGGAATTTTTAATGTTTTCTTTGCTCCTTCTCCTCTGCTCTGGAGTGTGTGTTAAATAGTGTGAAGTGAGAATTTCTGTCTCTGATGAAAGTCTGATAAGAGTGACAGAATTTTAATAAAAACAACCTCGTCATCTCTCATTTGGCGGATGGCTTCCTGTTATGCCTCGGTTCTTGCTTTACTACTTCTTATTTAGTGAAAATGCAAGTGTCATGGCTGATCATGTATAAAGTCCATACCTGTAAAGTAACAGTTTTTGTAGTGGCATTGAGGACAAGTTTCCAAGTCATTTAAGTCACATTCTTCAGGATCTATGGTATGAAATCATTTAAGTCTCAATCACTTATGGAATCATTTCAGTATTATTTCAAGATTTTCCATATAGAGATATCATTGTTTAATGGTCGGGATTTAATGGACCAGGATGATAGACGTGATGAATCGTACTGTGTACACAAGTCTTTTCAGATTTTTAAATTAAACTCTCTTTTCGTTACTGTAGGTGCAGCCGGAGGACAGAGAGGCTTCCTCGGATGCATCCGCTCCCTAAAGATGAACGGCGTGACCCTCGACCTGGAAGAAAGAGCGAAGGTCACTCCGGGAGTTAAACCCGGATGTTCGGGTCACTGCACCAGTTTCGGGATGTACTGCCGCAACGGAGGGAAGTGTGTGGAGAAATACAACGGCTACTCGTGTGACTGCGGCAGCACGGCTTATGACGGACCCTTCTGCACTAAAGGTGAGTGTTTTGCATTCTGTCTAATTTCTTTATTATACCAGGAGTACTCTTGCTCTGAACATTTAGTTTGTCTCTAACAGATCAGGCTGTCCGTTTGCGTTGCAGATGTCGGCGCTTACTTCGACGCAGGAACGTTGGTCCGCTATAACCTGGTTCCGGAGGTGATGTCCTCAATGTCCAGCACGGATGGAAAGGATTCCTCCCAATCTCTGCCCCCAGATACGAACCTGACCCGAGAGTCTGTGACCTTCAGCTTCAGCACATCCAGCACTCCCAGCATCCTCCTGTACATCAGCTCAAGGATCAGTGACTACATGGCTGTGGTGCTGCGACGCAACGGTACATCCAGTCCTCAAACGAGTTAACTTCTTCTCAACGAAATTTCTTCAACTCCGAGGCTCTCACTAAATGGGCTGAGATTGAATGCCTCTGCGTAATGATTTCCTCAGAGTGTCTTAGCAGTTCATTTATTTGTATCACTTTAGCGTGCAAAACAAAGCGGAGCTTTTAGAAAGCGTCTCAATTTAACCAATACAGCTAAGTAATGTTTAATGGCTCTCTGTCACACTTACTCGTATCGACTTAGACACACTCGAAAACACACATGCATACAGAAATAATTCAGTCTGGGTTTTAACGTCAGTGCAGAGTGTGTGTGTGTGGGTGTGTGTGTCAAAGTGCCACAGTAAGAATTAAGAGTCTCCTTCACCTAATGTAAAAGAAAAAAACATTGTTCATGCTTAATGCTCTCCAAATAAGAAGTCCCTCACTCTCTCTCTCTCGCTCTCTCTCTTACTGTCTCTCGCTCTCAGGTTCTCTAGAGCTGCGTTATAACCTCGGGGGTCTGCTTGAGCCCTTCACCGTCGATCTGGATCAGCGGAATTTGGCTAATGGACAGCCACACAGTGTCAACATCACACGAACAGAAAGAGAAATCCACGTCCAAGTGAGAGCCGCCATGACACCCTCTCCTTCTATTCTTTAGCATTAACACTCAGGGTTTATTTTCAGTTTTTTGATCTCCATGACAGTACAGAGGTGTAGTGTCTCTGTCACTCGCTGTAATACACTGATCTCCTGAGAGTGTATATCGATCGGTAAGCAGTGCAGCACTGTGAGAGCTGATGAGGTGATGAGGTCGAGGTGTGAAGCAGCATTAAAGGTGTAGTCTGGATTAGTGTGTGTGTGTGTGTGTGTGTCCTTGAGCTGTACTAAGTTCTAAGTACTTGGCAGTAGTACATACAATAGCGGTCTGTACTAATGAAATATGAAATCTTAATCAGTGTTGATTTTGATCAATTCTACTTCTAATAAATTCTCTTGGGGTTGTGACTTTCTTGTCAGGTCAAATCCAAGTTTTTTAAAGTATCTTGTAGCTCGTTGTAGAGAAAATATCCTCTTGTATAAAATAAAATATAAAATATATTCTTGTTGTCTTGATGAAGGATATGAGTGTCCCTGAGGACATTACCCACTTTTGCTTCCTCACTTAACCCCAAATTTGTGCTTTATTTTCAGGAAATTCCTTAATAAGGCGACTCGTAATAATAATTAATTATTACTAATAATTCACCAGATGGTTGTGAGTTCAAATCCCTGCACTGTCTGTCTGCCCCTGCGTGCGTTTACACCTTAATTATTAACCATTAGTAATAGACGGGCTTCCTCACTTAGTGTACCGCCTTTAGGACAAATAAAGTTAATATGAATTTAAAATGTAATTTAACGGCTTTTACAAAATCCCTCCATGTTTCAGAAAGGAAGTCGGACCTTATTTGCAACTCATTAGCAGGGCTCATTAAAGCTATGTGACTCTCCGAGAGTTTGGAGCCTTGGGGAAGCTTTTCACAATGACTTTTCTCTCAGAGTCAGCCAGTGGCTCCTTCTTGATAAAGGTAAATAAGCTCAACGCTATTTAATGTTGTCACATTAAATCTTCCTGAATCTGCCACTCCGAGCTCCTCATTAGCAATGCCCTTAGAGATGGGCTAGAGACTCAGGAAACACCGAGGACAGTCGAGTTTGGTGGAATAAACAGCTTCATGGCTATCGAGCCGAAATCGGTCGAAAAAACATGCAGGGAAAAGAAATCATCAGAATTATGTATGAATGCCCTTGTGCACAATTTCAGCATTAAATCTTCAGTTTGTGTTTCACTGAAGTTTGAATACTGTACACAATATCTATTCAGCTCTCCAAAAGCGTTTTTGTAATGTCAACTGATTGATGATGTGCGATCAAAGCTGGGTTTTCTCCTCTCACGAAGGTTTCCTCCTCTCGCGGTATCTCTTTCCGAGCTCTCTTATTTCAGAAAGGAACCACTACTTTAACATTTCCATTTTCTCTTCGTGTCATATCATGTGACGTAAATGCGAAAAATGTGATTCCATTTCAATTCTACGCAATACTGGATTGTCAAATTATCTGAAAAGCTACCAGATGCGAGTGTATAAACTTTTTTTTTGCGATATGTGAGAGTTTTTACGAAATTCACGTGTTCTCTTTATTTAGTTTGCAATTTCAAGTTGAGTGTTAGGCAGGTTAATGGAAACATGGCAACTGCAACATTTTGCTTTTCTCTGTTTCTTTTTGCAGGCCTAGGTGAATGAACGTCCGCTCAGAAATGTTAAGAAATGCGATGAATGTGTTTACATTTTTTTGATATCATGATATATTTTATTTGCAATGTGTTCTAAGCAGTAAAGATACATTGTCGGAAAGGATCATCACACCCATATCGGCATTAGTCTTTATGCTATAACAGCAATCCTCAGTTCCTTTGTGTGTGTGTGTGTGTGTGTGTGTGTGTGTGTGTTTACAATTTGCTTACACTGGGCTGGAGAGCTTTTTCAGATTG
>JAQQZX010000019.1:11859575-11874476 GCA_030068355.1 Notoglanidium maculatum | reverse complement strand
TATAAATTGTTTCTCAAGCACGAGTCATGTGGAGGTGTGTCCGGGCGTGTCACACAAGAGTAGATGGCGTGAGAACAGCGAACTCTGGTGGCTTGACCAGGATTTCAAAATAAAAGTCCCTTCTCATGCCAGACCCTCAATTGAGTCATATGAAGGATTATTGTGGAGGAGAAAGAGCTACTATATTGAATTGCATAGCATCGTATCATAAATTGTATTGAATAAAAATGTAGAATTGCACTGCATCGCAAAAATGGTGAATCGTATCGCATTATCAGTTGCTTTATATGCATCTTTAACATATTGGATCATTGGCGATGCATCGAGATATGTATCGCATCTGCCTTAGTCATGGAGATGCACATCCCTAGATAAAACAGAGCAAGTTAAAGGAATCAGTCTTAATAAAGGAACATTGTCTGCCCCCGGACAGTGAAACTGACTGAACAGAGGCATCTCTGAATAAGTTCTACTAAATTAGTTCTAATGAATCAGCTCTAAATATGTGTGTGTGTGTGTGTGTGTGTATGTGTGTGTGTGTGTGTGTGTGTGTGTGTGCATCAGGTATCATCTGAATATAGCTAAGATAATGCTGATACTTTGTTACATGTTGTAATTGTTACAATAATTAAGATTTTACAATGTATTTCTTCCTTATTTTATTCCCTTTTAAATACTTATGCAACTTTGACTGCATTTGTTAGAGTTTGATATTTACTTTTGAATTCTTTTCAGGTTGTGTATGGGTGTACACTATAGTGTGCATATATTGTGTAATGTATATATTGTGTAATATATAATGGGTATTATATAATTGTATGCAGATTGTTCAATACTGAATCTTTGTTTGCAGAAAGAAGCCGGCATGCACAGATCTAAATCTAAACACGAACTTAAACTGCTGGAGAAAATTCCAGAAAACGCAGAAGCCACTGTGGTACTCGTGGGTGAGAAGACACTCTTGTTATCGAGCACACTATACAATATAAACAAATATTTAAACTATATCCAGTTATATGCAAGGTGTGATGCTATAATGTGATTATACAAGTAATAATGTGATTGCCTTGTGTTCTTATTTACACATTAATAATAATATGGATCGTATATCTGGATCAGAGGTCAATCTTTTAGGGTAGACAAGCAAGTCCACTAGAATCAGTCACCTAGAAACTGGAGTGACTGCAACTCCTGGAACTGAGGAACTACACAAGTGGATGTAAAGATCTAGAGTTAGTTGAATAGGGAGCTAAAATGAGGGAATTAGAAGCAGAAAACTAAAACTAGGGAACTAGTATGGAGAACTGGATCAATATTATAGAAATGGAAAAATATTGTAACTGGAGCTATAGAAATAGGATTTAGAGTTGCTGTTAAGTAGGGACCTGGTAGGGAATTAAAACTAAAAAACTTGAACAAGTGAACTAGAACCTGTAATGTAATGAAATGTAATGACTGTAAATAGGGCACTGAGTAGGGGAGTGTAACTAGAAGTAGAGACAGAGAAAATTTGGTAATTAGGAACTCAGGTCCTGGAATCAGTTGACAGGGTCCAGTGGCATAAAGCTAAGGAACCAAAATTAGTGATCTAGAAGTATGAATGAATGTAAATATGGCTCTAACTGTAGGAAGTTAAACTGTAAAAGACTAAAACTTTAGGAAGCTTGAAGTAGTGAAACTTTAGTAAGTAGTATCTAGAGAACTGGAATCAGGACAATGGGTCTAGGAACTAGTGAACTAGAAACTGTAACTAGGGGACTAGAAATATAGGAAACTAGAACTAAACAAATATACTATATATAATAATACTAATTCTAATACTAAATATAGAACTAAATTAAAAAGAACTAGAAATAGAACTAAAACAAATAGGCTTTAAAACTAAGGAACTCAGACAAGGAAACATGAATGCCTGCAACTAGTGCACTAACCAGGGGACAAGAGCTATAGGAAACCAAAACTACGGAAATGGAAACTATAGTATCTATAGCAACTATAGAAGTGGAATCAGGTGACTGGATTTTGGGGACTAAAACTAGGGAACTTGAACAAGTGAACTAGAAAAATGTATGACCCTAAATAGGGCACTAACTAGGGGAGTGTAACAATTAAAACTAGACTTAGGGAAATAGAAAGGGTGTAGTGGATTAAAACCATGAAGGACTGGAAATAGAAATAGAAAAAAAGACACTTATGATTTCTATAAGTAACTAGTAACTAGTGATTATGGAACTAGAATCAGGGGATGACCTACTACATAAAAATTACTAGGAATGATTAGGATCTAGGGTACTAGCTCGGGGACTGGAGCTAGGAAAGCAGAATATGAATCAAAATAATGACAGTTCAGTAGAGTTAGTTAGTAGAACTGTTTATACATACATAGCTCAATAATATGACATGTTTAAATGACACGATAACATGTTTATCTTTAGGCAGCGTTGATTTCCTGGACCAGCCCACCATGGCATTTGTGCGCTTGGAGGAAGCCGTGTTACTAGACTCGGTTCTGGAGGTTCCGGTTCCTGTGCGGTTCCTCTTCATCTTGCTTGGACCAAACAACTCCAGCATGGACTACCACCAGATCGGACGCTCTATTTCCACTCTGATGTCTGATAAGGTCAGATGATCTAATAATACTGGTTAGTTTGGAAAGCATTATAATGTTGAATGAGCTTCTCCACTCCTTGGAGAAGTTTCATCAGCGTACGATTGAATTTCATTTTGACAGCTTATAAAATAGCACTTGATCCAGCACAGCCTGTTATTTTGCGCTGATAATTAGTCCTGCACACCATATTAGTTTTGTTTGTCTATATACAGCCCAAAATGTACACTTCAGAGCGATATTGTGGTTATAATAAGTTTTTAATGAATGCATTTAATAAATAACTCTTGTCTCCAGTCATTCCATGAAGCTGCGTATCTGGCTGATGATCGTCAAGACCTTCTGAATGCCATCAATGCTTTCCTGGATTGCAGCATTGTTCTTCCTCCATCTGACTTCGGGGGTGAAGATCTGCTGCGCTCCATCACTCACTTCCAGAGAGATATGATCAGAAAACGAGAGGAACAGGAAATCAACATGATGAACAATGAACAAAAGACCATAGAAGAGAAAGGTCAGAGAACATCTGGAATAAATACATTATATTTGAAAGACATACTGGTGTTCTAGGACATTTTTTTTTAAATCATTTTATTGATTTCTTGAAATTATAATAATTAAGAGTTCATTTCTGCACGTATGTCTAGCAGATGACTTAGCTATTAATAGCTATTCAATGGATTATTTATGTAAATTTATTACGATGCGTTCAGTATTATATGTCTTCAGTCTTCAGTGCTTTCAGATTAGATGTTTAAGGGTTTGGTTGGTTTGGCATCTCCGTTCATTTTCATTAATTTCCATTTACATATATTTTCCTATATAGGACCTATATATAAATCAGGAGATTTATATCAGGGTGATGTTAAATTAAAAATTTATTGAATAATTAAATCAATCCATAAACCTGGCAACTATTGGTTGAAAGAAAAAAAAAAGACTAGATATTAAAGCTACACTATGTAGGATTTTAGGGAAATTTATTAGCATAGAAATGGAATATAGTATTCATAAGTATGTATTCATTAGTGTACAAATACGTGTACTTACAAACTGCTGTGTTTTTGTAAGCTTAGAATGAGCCATTTGTAGCTACATAGGGTCCACGTCTAATGGAGGCCGCCATGTTGCTAGATTATTCCAGAACGGACAAAACTCTAGAGAGCACCTTCAGCGTTTCACGTTTCTTCAAGCGGCAGCGTGAATCCAGAGGAAAGACAATGAAGAAGGGAAGGAATCAGTGTTTGCTGGCTGACGTGTTTGAGGACCCAAACTTTGTAAATATGGAGGATTGTACTTGTTATTTAACACAAGAGACAGTAAGGGAGCATGAATCCTTTTCTAAGAAGCAAAAGCATGAAGCAAAATGAGGTCAGCGAAATCGAGACAATACGACGGCAGAAATAACGGATAAACAAAACGCCGTGTGGCTTTTCCCAGACAGAAATCACTAATGAGAGATGCATTTTTTCAGAGTGATGCCGAAGTTGCCTGTTTTGTGCTGGACAGCTAATTGGATTTAAATAATGTCAAAACATTGCTGCATGATACTGTCCTTATAATATTTATATAATTATCCAGTAGCATCGTTGATGTTTCCTAAGTAATGACTCCCGTTACACTGCAATAAAATACCAATCTACAGACTACAGTGACACTGCTACAGGTAAAGCACAGAGCTGCTGTGTAAATACCACTTTCCGTTCTTTTGATGTTGCTCATATCGCGCAGACTGATATAATAAAATCATTTTATAAATAAGTAACTACTGTTACTTATCCTGGCTCCCTTTGGAGGGCTTCCAGTCTCTCCTCTTTTTCCTTGACCTCCGGCTGCTGGTAAACTCCCCGTCCGTACCTGGCTCTGACCTCTCCACCATCTCTCACTTTTTCTCTCTCTCTCCCCCTGCCGTCTCCTTCTCTCTCTCCCTCTCACCTTGGAAATGTTACCTACTGTTCTGTCTGATATTTGACTCTTCAAAAAAAAAAAAAAATGCTATCCTGCTAACTTTAGCAATAAAACCTTATCACAGTAACAAGTCACAAAAATATTCCCCAGCAATAAAACGCTACCACAATGTGAAACACTCACATGCTATCTTACATGGACGTTATGGCCTATAGTTTTACAGCCTAAATAACTAAATACAATTTCTAAATATCTATTTAAAGTAACCTCATCAGCTGACTGGCTACTCGATGTGGTGAAAGATGATGACATCATTTTTTTAGCACTCGGATTGTACGCTGAGAGCACCCAATGGCCTAGTACCTTCTAATACAAAACTGGAAAGGGAGGGGTGAGGGCTGGACATCCTGTTGGCTGCAAATCTGTAACCTCACCACTAGGAAGCAGAAATCCTACATAGTGTAGCTTTAAAGATAAACTAGAAATAGTATTTAGGAGCACAAGTAAGAAGAACTTGAGGCAAGGATACAGATACTGGGACCTGAAAGTAAGCACCAGCTTTTAGCAAAACGTCTCTTTAAATGTTAGAGGAACGTTTGGTTCCAAGAAGGTTTACAAGGATGTTTCGTCTATCCAGGTTTCTGGGTGGACATTTTTACATAGTGAGCGAATTGTTCCTCCGAGATTTTTTCATTTTATGTACTGTAAGTGTTTTAATGGTTTAAAATGGTTTAAAACACCTTCTGACCAATCAGATTCAAGAATTCAATAGTTAAAGCTTCAGCATTCTAGCCTTGTAACAAATAATTGAAGAAAGTTAATTATAAGTTAATCATAACATGAATGTGTGTCTCCTGTGCAGAGTCTCTATTGGTGCGCCATGACCGTGGTGATGACGACCCCCTGAAGCGAACAGGTCGGCCGTTTGGAGGTTTAGTCCGAGACGCACGGCGCAGATACCCAAAATACATCAGTGACTTCACAGATGCTCTGAACCCACAATGCATGGCGGCCATTATATTTATTTATTTCGCTGCTCTTTCTCCTGCCATCACATTCGGAGGGTTGCTGGGTGAGTTACAACAACCACTCTGGCTGATTACTACACACTTCCTGTTGTACCATGAGTGCACTGGCAAAATTGGATGTATCTGATGTGATTTACAAAATAGTCACTTATGCAATGACATAGTAAGTAGTCTAATCTAGCAAGCGAGACAGTACAAGCACAAGCTAAGATCCGTGGCCCTCATCGTTTGCTGATGTGTTTGTTGATAGAGCTTGGGTTTAAAAATGGGTTTGTGTGTTTTTTATATATGTGTGTGTTTGTGTAGGTGAGAAGACAGAGGGTCTGATCGGTGTGTCCGAGCTCATTATTGCTACGTGTATTCAGGGAGTGCTGTTTTGCCTGTTGGGAGCACAACCACTGCTGGTGGTCGGATTCTCCGGGCCGCTATTAGTGTTTGAGGAAGCCTTCTATACCGTAAGTGTGAAATAATTCATCTAGTGAAATAAAATTTCAGACCCAATGCTGTGTGATCTTTTATCATAATATTTCCAGTGTTCTTATAGCACATCACTGGTGAATACTCAATTCTGATTGGTCAGAAGGGTTGAAGTTTCTATAGCAGCATGGTTCAGACAATAGTTCTGGCTTCGAGGCAAATCACAGGTTTATTTCAATGCACTCGTTCTAATATGTTGTTTTTTCTACGGTAACAACTTACAAGGGGACAGTCAATCCATACAGAAGTGTTAAGAAAACTATTTAAAAATGTCTATTGATATGGAGATGTTTTCTGTCAGCTGTTTATTTAGCATTTTTGGAAGGAGTCTCCAGTGTCCGTGGTTGTAACAGTTAGAGATAAAGCCATTTCTGTGTGTTTTTAGGACATGGGAAAGTCTCCAGGATAAAGGACTTTCTTGGTAACATGGCAAGCTGAATATGTCTTGGCTTATTAACTTTAAGAGAGCATTGTTTATAATTGTTATATAGGGAAATGATTTTGTGGATGTTCAATTACATTAAATCTAATTAAAAATGGATAAAATGTACAATCTTTCTTTCTATACTGAATAAAATTGTCAAATTGCTGTGATAAATGCTGTAAGAAGACTAAAACACTCTGTGACATGCCGTTATTTTTATTGTTATAAATTTCATTGTTAACATCGCCACTGATATTAGATGTAACCATCCTTTGTCTACGTTTGCACCTAACAGTTCTGTAAGAGTAACAATTTGGAGTACCTGGCGGGTCGGGTATGGATTGGGTTCTGGCTCATCATAATCGTGGTGTTCATGGTAGCGTTTGAGGGAAGCTTCCTGGTTCGATTCGTCTCTCGTTTCACCCAGGAGATTTTCTCATTCCTGATCTCACTCATCTTCATCTACGAGACCTTCTATAAACTCTTCAAGGTCAGTATGTAGAATCTCTGGAACAACTGGAGTGTTCCATGACACAGAGCTGACCTTTTACACCGCACTGTTCCAGCTTGCCTTCATTGAGTTCATCAAATAATGCTGATGTGTGTAAATGCATTAATTAAAACGGCTCATTTTGGGTCACTAACTTGCTGAATATGAGCTAGTGTGATAAGTAAACCTCCAATGGAATACGGTTGTCTGTTAATTACCTTGTTTTCTAACAAGCTAGCAAAGGCCAAACCGTTTTCCTGTTGCATCCTATGTCTGAAGCCAGCTTTCTTAAAATGACATTTGGAAGCAAAACATGAAAACCTGAATACAAAACCAAACAAGGAAAGTTCAGGTAGATTAGTTTCAGTTATCTTAACCTGCTTAACACCTCCATGTGTACTTGAGGCAAATAATTTAGTTAGAAGGGATTGAGTTGATTAGAAAGGATGGGAACCCCTTAAATTTGGAACACACCCCTAAAATAAATAACTGTCAGGTTGAACCTGTGCCCCAGGTTATGGCTGATTGCTGTTCAGTGTTACAACTGATAGAGTTTTTCTAGCATGCTTTATTTTACCTGCAGATATTTAAGGAACACCCACTGAAGCGCTGCTCTCTCCTCAACACCTCCATGCTAAACAACTCTGAGAGCTCACAGATAGAGAACTTCACATTGGCATCAAACAGCAGTTTGACGGAGAAGGAGAAGATCGTCGGAGAGCCAAACACAGCATTGCTTTCTCTGGTTCTCATGGCAGGAACCTTTTTCATTGCCTTTTACCTGCGCAAATTCAAGAACAGCGCCTTCTTTCCAGGCAGGGTGAGCTTCATTCAGCTTTTCTTTTTTCAAGCTTTACCCAAAATAACTCTTAGCTAAGCTAAATATAAGCAACACCACTTTTAACGGTAGGGTTGCCGGTAAGACCGGTCAAGACAAATCCAAGACCAGGACTAGCTGAGATCAAGTCAAGACTGAATTTTAGGATTATTGAGACCAAGTCAAGATCAAGATGTCATGATGTTTTCTAGAAGAGATTTCTTATTGTGAAAATTGAAAAAGCACCAAGAAATATTTTTACGTCTTAGTCGAGACCAGTTCCCAAGATTGAGCGTACAGATGAAAGGAACACAGAGACATGTCAATACAAACTATTTCTAAAGACCAGACTCAAGTCCTGCAGCCTTGGTTGATGTTTAAGACCATTTCTACCAATACTATGACTCCTAGTATTAACACTACCACTTACAATAAAGAATGTTTCTCAAAGATTCTTGGATTCGGCTTGGATTTTGGAACTTTTGTGTCACTTAGCACAGAACCATAAAGCCATCAGCTTCATCTCTTTGCACAAGTCACAGAAAGGACGACTGGTATAAATGAGCTAGCGGGATAAGCCCCTATGTGTTAAATGCTTTGATTCCAATCTCTCCTGTCTGATTTCCGTCCCAGCTGAGAAGGGTGATTGGCGATTTTGGTGTTCCCATTGCCATCTTCATCATGGTCCTGGTGGATTACAGTGTTCAAGATACGTACACACAAGTAAGGCAATCCGCTTCTGATGATCAGTTATTACTGTTTTGTTATTATACAGTATCAGTCACACTGTTTAAATAGTCACTAATATTAAAGTCATTTTGTAGTAATAATAATAACAACAACTTATTGTTGGTCGTGTGTTTTGTGAGCACAGAAGCTGAGCGTTCCTCGTGGTCTCTCTGTGACGAGCCCTGATAAAAGGACCTGGATTGTGAACCCTCTCGGCTCGAAGAACCCATTTCCTGTATGGATGATGGCAGCCAGCGTACTTCCTGCTGTCCTAGTGTTTATTCTCATTTTTATGGAGACACAAATCACAACGTGAGTCACTCAAACTGAAATGTAGCACCAAACCTATGGGGGAAGACTTGAGTTGACCTAAATGAAAAATACAGCAGTAGCTGTGAGGTCTTCTGAATAGAAAAAAATAATGTAATGTGGAGTTTGAGGACATTTTCCAGAGAGGGTCAGGAACAAATCTCTGTGTCCTGTGTGTGTGTCTGTGCAGGCTGATCGTGAGTAAAAAGGAAAGGATGCTGGTTAAAGGTTCAGGTTTTCATCTGGACCTTCTGCTGATTGTGTGTGTTGGTGGGACCTGCGCTTTGTTTGGCTTACCCTGGATGGCGGCTGCGACTGTCAGGTCCGTCACGCACGTTAATGCTCTAACTGTGATGAGTAATGCCGTTGCCCCTGGTGATAAGCCGCGAATTCAAGAGGTCAAAGAGCAGAGAGTCACGGGACTGCTGGTGGCCGTGTTAGTGGGTGAGTTATTAATCATCATCACCACCATCGTCATCCTGAATAAAACAAATACAGGCATTTATTTAAAAAGTGATTCATTGTCCACACTGATGTTGACCTTAAACACCTTTTTTAAGATGCCAAACTAAAACTTGCAAGTCTTACCAAAGAAAGTAGGCTTGCTAACCGAAAAAACAACATTAAATAGAGAAACTCTGAGCACTACTGAAACCAGGAGAACAAAACTAGAGAATGTAGGAGGAGTAATGAAACTAAGGGAATGACTAAGCTGAGAGAAACATAAGATGGAAAATTTACCTAATAGAAATTAGGGAAATAAAGTAGGACATATAGGGAACCTAGCAGAACTAGAATAACTACAGATATTATGAGAACTAGGGAAATGAGGACAATGATAGAAACAAGGGAATCTAGAACAAGTAGGAGAGCAAGGGAATACTATGAGAACCGGAAGAATGAAAGAAACCTATGGAGGCTAGGAGGACTACACAAAATAGGAAAGCTACGGAGACTAGAAGTGGGAAAACAGGAAAACTGTGAGAAGTATGGGAACTAAAAAAATTAGGGAGGCTAATAGAGCAACAATGCGGGAAAAATTTGGAAATGAAGAAATCTGGAAGCACTTGGGAATGAAGATGACTAGGAAAATTAAGGTAAACAGGAGAACTGTAGAAATTAGAACTCGGAGAAACTAGAGACCTAGGGCAAGGAAAACTCAGAAAACTAAGGAATATTAGAATAAGAAATAGAATTATTAGATTATCAGGAGAACGATGACAGCAGTGAGAAGACTTGGAGAACCTGGAACTTAATAGTGTTCTTTTGATGAGTTTGAATCAGTTTGTATTCTTTGTGTGTGTGTGTGTGTGTGTGTGTGTATGTTTGTGTGCAGGTCTTTCTATCGTGATCGGTGAAGTGTTGAGTCTGATTCCTCTCGCTGTGCTGTTTGGGATTTTCCTCTACATGGGTGTGATGTCACTCAACGGCATTCAACTCAGTGAAAGAATGAAACTGCTTCTAATGCCGACTAAATACCACCCAGATGAAATCTACGTCCGCAAGGTGCACACACATGCACCCACACACACCCCTCATCTCCATCTCTACAGGTCCCATCTTCATCCCCTCCTTGTCCACACATTGTCTCATTACATTACGGCAGTTCTTTTCTATTCTCTAAATGATTATTTTCACTCTTATACCAATTGTACTGCTGCGTAATGCAACTCAGTATGTGCAAAATATAAATGACACGATATAATCAGCTTGCTAGTGGTGTCAGAATAACAATAATCCTGCAAAAGATATTTAATACTTGGCTATAAATGTCACTGTGTCTAATCACTCACATCCTCTGTGTGTCCATTATTAATATTCAACTGATTGACCTTTGACCCAAGGAGCTAAGTGTGTTTAGCTGTGCTTCAGGTGCGGACGCTGCGCATGCACCTCTTCACCGGGATGCAGTTGGTGTGTTTGGCCATTTTGTGGGTGGTCATGTCGACGGTGGCGTCACTCGCGTTCCCCTTCGTCCTCATTCTGACCGTCCCGCTAAGGATGTTCGTCTTACCACGGATATTCAACGCACGTGAGATGCAGTGTGTGAGTACACACGCATACACACCCACACACACAGTGGTTATACAGTATATAAACATTGCAACTCTTTAAATATATGTAGGGAATACATTGGACAAAGTGTCTTAATCAGATATATTGCTTAGATTGATGAGGAAATAAACATTTTTATGGATAAAATTGTGAACAACACTTAAAGTGAGCTCTGAGGATAGCAGACGAGTGTTCGGGCAGCTTCTGGGAAAATTGGCATTCAGTTTCAGCTGATGAGCTTTCATAGTTTTATATTCCTGAAAAGTTTGATGTGTCATGCCTGCTGATGATGTCACTACCATAGTAACCGTTTAGAAATAGGAAGCGGAATTCTACGCGCGCTACGGAGCTAAATGTTGTATAAATTGCCGATAAACTGGATTTGTGTTCGAATTATTTTAATGCTCGCCAGCTTCTCATTCATACATCGTCATGCTAGTCTTTTTCTTGTTTTATTTTAAGTTACATTGTATGATATTTGACAGCAAAGGAAAATAACTGCTATTTCTTTCTGCAGTTTTCTATCCCTCATTAATGTTTTTTTTTTGGGGGGGGGGGTGTTTTAAAGGCAAGTGTTTGTGTTTAAAGGCAGTGATCTAGACAGTCTTGAAAAACTCTGTCTTGGGTTACTTAATAAAAAATATTTCATATATACATATTTGCATTTGAATCTGAAAACAGATTTCAGCAGCTGCATAACCAGAGTATGCATAACTATCTCTGTGTAAATATTGACTTAACTTCTAGACTTTAGCTGCCAATTCTGAATAGGGCCCCGAAGTTAAGTCTAAGTTCACTCAGGTCGTGATCATTTATGCACTAAAACAGCTTCTTCTGGCCAGGGGACTAAACCAAGGGGGAGTTGGCATGGAGGAGTGTCAAAGTCAGGATTGAAAACGGGCCAAAATCAATCTATAATCATGAGATTTTTCTTAGATGTGTATCTGTTTGTTTATTAGTTTAAACAGACAGACAGAATTGTCTCACTCTTGTCTCATGTCTCTCTCTGCAGCTAGATGCAGACGATGCCGAGCCAACTTTTGATGAGATAGAGGGAGTGGACGAGTACACAGAGATGCCCATGCCTGTGTGATACTCACCTAGACTTATTACACTCATCTTCTCTCTGTCCATCCACTCATGGTGGGATTGAACTCACTTTACTTTCACTGCCAGGGGAAATTGGAGAGGAGGAAGTGATGCTGTTCAGGTTTAATCTGAAAGAGACATTGCTGAGCACAAAAGAGTTAAAATATTATAATCCAATTGAACTCGTCCTTTGTTGCCATGACAACAATGCAAAACACATAACAAACGAGTCAGCGCACAAAAAGTATTACGATGTAATACACAGATATTAGCTATTGTGAAAATTGTATTTTAATATATTGGAATCTATTTGAATCTAATGTTATGGTGATGTTGATTTAGGGTATGTGTATGTGTGTGTGTGCTTGAATCAGTAACTCTATCAATACAGATGAATAATTCGTATGTACTTTATACTGTTAGAATTATTAATAACCTCGATGCCAAATGAACTCTTTTGTCGCCAATAGTAATGAGATTGTAATCAGTTTGGTTTGTAAGCTAGCTAACAAATTAATGATAATGAATTAGCCGTAGATATAGTTTTGGTGCAGGACTCCATCCTTCGTCGCCAATAACGTGACCTGGTGGTTTCATTTTATAATTTTTTTAAAATTTAGAGATTTTCAAAAATTTATTTTAAATGTTTTACCAATTATGGTTAAATATATAGGTAGCTGACCTACAGTCAGTAATCTTTTTCACATAATGTTACTGTAGCACAACATGATAACTTCATTTTCCTAGTTTTTGAATGACTCAACTATGGTTTTATGTGACAGTGAACATTTTGTAACTGATACAAAAAAAAAAAAAAAGTTTTCCTTGGATTAACAAGGAAAATACAGTATAATGCTGCATACAGCTAATGGTAGTTTATTAGCAATATCTAGCATAGCCTGCTACCTTAGTCTGAGTTTCTCATCTAACTCAAGTATTACATAATGATGTGTAACGAGAGTGCCTTTGAAATTGTGTCATGATGCTACATTATAATTAACAGAAAAGAGTTTAGAAGTGTTTAAAGTAAGAATATTTTGCATACTGAATTACTGGCACATAATCAACCACGAGGAAACGTGTCCTTATTTGCTATAAAACAATTCTAATGCCATGTGACTCTTAGTATGATTAAAACAAATATAACAAGCCCATGACAGTAACACTATCTACATTTCTATCTAACTAGTGTTTTTAATCATTTATTAGCATAATGCTAATTAGGGAAAAACAGTATTCACCACTTTCGTTTGGTTAATTATTTCATTGATTGTGTAAAAGAGTGCGATGGTTCGTATAATAGTCAGCGCTACACTGATAACACTGATGTTACACTTACAAACCCGTTGAAGTTACAGTGTTAGCTGTTCAGGTTATACAGCTAATGTTTAGTTCTTACAGTGATAGCCCCTCAACTTATATAACGCATTACTTTATTTAATACTTCACTTTCCAGAGTGATACTAAGCTAGCTAGCTAGTAACTATTTAGTTATTTATTTTTTTAACTCTCCACGAATCCCTTCGACGTAACTCTCTCTAGATTTTCAGGTCTAATCTTCACAGTCATAGACTACAAAATAACAAATTTATACTAATAATAACTTTCTTTTTTACTATTTTTTTTTTATTTATGCAAGGGAATCATGTTGGCGAAAGACAAGTATAGAATTAGTTTTGTTTGAATAAATTTGTTTATTAACATACGCAACATTTTATTGTCTCTTGTCCGTTTTAGCATTAATAAATAGAATTTGTTGTATTTTTTTAATGATATAATGATGACATATATATATTCTTCCTGTTTTGTTTCTGTTATAAAAAAAATATATCAATCTTTTCCGTCTCAGGTATTTTTTAGAGAACTTATTAAAATAATTAGATTTATATAAAATTGCAAATTCAATCAGTAGCTTGTAATTAAAATGAATAATAAAATAGAAGAAATACAATGCTATGCCTCTAAAGAATGAGTAGTGTTGAAAAAAAAAAAAAAAGGTTGATGTTTGCTCATTGTTTATTTCATTTATTGCTTAGTGGGGTCAGGGAATGTGTTAGCCAGCTTACATGGTGTTATGCTCTTTGACAAACTGCACTGTCAATGGTGAAATTGACTTTTACATTTCCTAGAGATATTCCATTATCATCTGACATTCAAAAATACACTGACAATACTGATAATCATGTCTTATTAGGGTGGGTAGAGGGTCCAGACCTTAGCTTCAAACACATTCATTATCAAAATGCAGGTTGTTGGAGAGCAGCAGCTGGATAGGATACCAGTCATTCTCATGGCAACATGCACACATACAGTACTGTGCAAAATGATGCAGAGTAAAGATGACTTCAAAAATAATGAAATTAAATCTTTCTGCTTAAAAGAAAAATACTACAATGTTTAGTAAACTGTAATTCTCTAATAAAAGTTGATACTTGGTGTGACCCTTTTTTTTTTTTTAATAAACAGTAATCCCAGGTACAGTGTGAACAGTTTTTATAAGAAAATAAGTTGTAAGTTTTACTGAGCATCTTGGAGAATCTGCCACAGTTCTTCTGTAGACTTTGACTGTCTCACTTGTTTCTTCTTTTTGCATGCAAAACCCAGCCTTCATGTTTTTATTTGTCTGAAAAGTGCTCTCTTACCTATGCTTTCTTTACTGACATAGAAACATTTTTCAAATGCACATTAATTTTTGGAAAATGAATGTTCGTAAGGGGACGGCACGGTGGTGTGGTGTGGTGGTTAGCACTGTCGCCTCACAGCAAGAAGGTCCGGTTGGTGGGTTCGATCCCCGGGTCACCCAGGGTGCCTTTCTGTGTGGAGTTTCCATGTTCTCCCCGTGCATGCGTGGGTTCCCTCCGGGTGCTCTGGTTTCCTCACACAGTCCAAAGACATGCAGATTAGGTTAACTGGCTACTCTAAATTGCCCATAGGTGTGAATGCGAGCATGTGTGGCTGTTTGTCTGT
>JAQQZX010000019.1:11844465-11856668 GCA_030068355.1 Notoglanidium maculatum | reverse complement strand
TATATATATATATATATATATATATATATATATGTATGCTATATTCCCCCATGCCTACGTTTTTTTAATGATACCAAGATTTTTTTCAAAAAAATATTGACATGAAAATTCTGACTTGGGTCACAACCTCAAATTATTTTTCTTTTGTTTTCTAATTAAGAAAAGTGACTCAGGCTCTTTTATCAAAGATTCGGAATAAAAGTTTGATGAAATATCCATCTCTATTGAGGCTGAAGTATTTTAGTCTGATAGTGTGTATGCTTAACAGTTGATGTTGTAAATAATACGTAATAACGCCGTAATAAACACAAGATTACGTCAGGAGCAGCGTTAGCGTTAGCATGTGCAGCCCTAAAGCCCTCTCTCCTCCTCTGGTGAACTACTCACTTCTGAGGCTGCTCTGCTGCTGTTTTTTCGACGAAGTAACATTAAGTCTTTCTCCTTCAGCCGTGTCCTCGACGGGTATTAATCTAAAACCGGGAATTTTGCTGTTTGTAACGTTTTTCCGAAGGTACTGAACGCCGTTTGGGTTTTTATTACAGACCCTCCCGGTTATATATGACATTCTACAGACTGCTGCTCTCAGTTTAGGAGAAAACAGTCGCATTTCAGTCACTGATATTTTCTTAGCCTGATATTTTACCATTAAAACATCTAAATCTGTATTTCCAATCGCTTGGAAAGCCATTTTTTTACGTTAATTTGATCATTATTCAACTTAACTAAATATCGTTACATAAATTATCCTCACGGGAACGCGATTTCTGTCCCCTCATCTTGAAGTATACGCTACTATAGCTACCGCATCCCATAATAAGTAGGCCACGCGTTGCCATGGAGTGTCCGCAAACGCTTCACCTGGGTACGCATGCGCAGTTTTACTGGAACGATTTATTAGTTCAAGAATGAAAGAAAGAAAGAAAGAAAGAAAGAAAGGTGTCTGTACAGTATAGAAATGCATTTCTTTGCATACACGTTATGTTCGGTTTAGTGGACTAGAAGAACACAATTTATTAGCTGTAAATTTGTCAGAGCGAAGTATCACCGCGGACCACAAGATGGCGCTCTTATACAGTCAGAACTTTAACTCAAACTCTGTGGGACTACTTTTATGGTAATCTATTCCTCCGTATCCCATAACAAGTATAATCAGTATAATCCAACTATTTCTACATCAGCTACATTTATTGGAGCATTCTATTTCCACCTACAAAACCCATTTCTTATTGAAGGATTGTAACATTTTGGATAATATAAACAGACCTTTGCTTAGATTTATTAAATTGCACTTTGATTCAAGTCTACATTAGGGCTGCTTATAGTATTCTTTAAAGTGATTGAGCTCTAAATTAGGAAATTGCTGCTTAGGTGAAACACTTTATTGTGACTGTTTTCAGTTTAAACCCATTCAAGTGACCAGTCAGGTTTATAACTTCAATAACTAAATAATACCTGTAATAACTGTAACTGAAAGTGATCACCACTGTCATCACAAATTAAAAAGTGAGATTAAATGCATTTATGTCAGTTTACTTAGTTTCATCTCAGGTTGCTTTGTAAATAAACGACTCACTCAAGATCACTCTGTTTGGAATACAGCTCCACACGATGAATATAATTAAAGTCGCATATTTATGAAGTATTCATAAATACTTAATCAGCCCTAATCGGCCTTGTATTTGACTAGAAGATCTTAATATGCTTTCGAGGCGGATAAACCAAACCTTCATGTGCGAGCTGAATAAGGCAAGCCGTCACAAATCACAATATTACGAGACCATTAGGTCTCAGATTTATGTGCGCGCTGACTCTTTCCAGTCAGGCACTGACGCGGCCAGCCCGCAGGGGGTCCTCGCGGCAGCGCTGGGCGGGTTTAAATGGGGCTCGCGCGCTTGATGTAGGGAACAGCAGCTGGGAACTGCCGCTCGGTTGCTCTCTCTCGCGCGCACACACATATACGCACACGCACGCGCACGCAGCCGCGAGACAGGCAGCTATCACACCTAACACACCGGACCGTTCAGCTCGAGACTCCGCAGGTTCAGGAGTTTATTCGATTTAAAAGCGTTCTGACACTGCTTTTTATCTTTTTCTGGAAAGAAAACGTTTTATTTCATTTTCCTGTGGTTAAAACTAGTTTTCTCGTCAGTTGGTGTTAAGTTCTGAGAGAACGGAATGTTTAAACAGATCCGTTTCATTAGCTATCGGTGCTAATTCGGGTTTTTTTATCTTATTTTATATGTAATATTTGCTTTGTTTTGTTTTCTGGTTAATTTAAGCTCGAATTTAATGCCAGATTATTATTTTTTACTTAGGTTCCATTCACATTTATAGATTTTGTTACATAATAATTTTTTACGAAAGAACAGTTTAGCATAATTTGTATATTTTGAGTATTTTATACAGTCGTTAAATTCGGTTTATTGATGACAGACTTGAAACGTTTGGACATTTAGAGCAGTTTCTTTCCTTTTTTTACTGTACTAGTTTGTTGTTGAGTGACGGTTTGAGTGTATAGTGATGATGCTCGGCTTGGTGCTGGAGTTCATGCTCGTGCTGATGAAGGTCATGTGGGCGATCGCGCTCGCGGCGCTCCGTTGGGTCGCGCGGCCCCGCGAGAAGAGCGTGGCTGGCCAGGTGTGCGTGATCACGGGCGCGGGCGGTCAGCTGGGCCGCCTGTTCGCAATGGAGTTCGCGCGCCGCCGCGCTGTGCTCGTGCTGTGGGACATTAACAGCCAGAGCAACGAGGAGACCGCAGAGCTCGTGAGACAGATCTACCGTGAACAGGAGACGCACGCGGACAGAGAGGGTAAACAAAAAAACAAAAACACACACAAGCAGGGTATGTATGTGTGTATGTATGTATGTATGTATGTATGTGCGCGCGCGAGTGTGTCATAATTATGTTCTGTAATTAGCTTGTAACCTGATGCACACTAACACTTAATTAACACACACAGAAGAGAGGATGAGACTGTGATGCTGAATTTTATATGATAACAAACTGTTTCCTGTTTAGGGATGTGCGATAATACACTGTAGGGTAAAGTTTTCACGGTATGATAACTCAGTCTTAAAATATCACGGTTTCACGGTATTAATTAACTGTCTAAAACCATACAAACCAGGGGTAAAGTCCCCCAACTGTTTATATATATTTTCAGAAGCCATGTTTGCCTATAAAATCTCTTAGATTGTCAGTATTTTTCATGTCGTCCTTGTACGCTCTCAGAGAGAGAGAGTTGCTGTGAGGCGGCGTTGCAGTGTTCAGCACTGAGTAGCCAAAATAGGTAGTTGTTTTGTTGAGTAAAAATGGTTGATAAAGACATGTGCATGCTAGGAGGCAGCAGAGGTAGGGTTTTCAGTGCACTGAGACTTGATTGATCATACGCCACGGTAACCACCCTGTGATATTCAACACATGTCACTGGGCATGCCTATAAATAGCATCATTCAGGAAGATCAGCATGATTGCGATAATATTGTAAACCATATTCAGGCATTAGATAAATAACATATATAATGTGTTTAACTGGTGTGTGGAGCAGGCGGTGTGGAAGAGGTGCAGCCGTTCAAGCCGCAGGTGTACACGTACGTGTGTGACGTGGGCAAGCGCGAGAGCGTGTACTCGACGGCGGAGCGCGTGAGACGCGAAGTGGGCGACGTGGACCTGCTGATCAACAATGCGGGCGTGGTCTCTGGGCAGCACCTGCTGGAGTGTCCGGACGAGCTCATCGAGAGGACCATGGTGGTCAACTGCCACGCACACTTCTGGGTGAGTCATACATCATCTGCGTGATCGGTCACATCCCAAACCACGCCAAATTGTGCAGTGCCGGTAGTTCGTAGCCCATGAACGTGTGTGTTTAGAGCAAAGCGTGACGCAGAGTGTTGCACGTCTTTAAAGGATGGAAACACACAGCCAGTCCCACTTCTTTTAACACTTTGGCTTTACATTTGGTTGGAAATAGAGCTGCCGTTTCGATGTTACCGTTTATTACGTCGTCCCTGACCCGTCGTGAGTGACGTCTCGTTCCTTTCATTCGCCGTATTTGCGCTTCCCTCTTGAAAGCATGTTTGCCTTTTGTTGCACGGAGACCAAACGGCTGAACCTAATTCCCTTTGTCCATTTGCGAAAGAGCAAAGACGATCCCTCTCGCGGCCACATCACAGACAGAACGAAATGTCGATGGACAACCGGGACTATGTTTTCTGGAGCGTTTCACAGTCTCCCTCCATCACCATTTGCTTCTGTCAAGCAACTCGGACATGTCTCAGTCGTTTGTATACGTATACAAGTTTATACATGTACACGGAGGGTTTAGTAAAAGTAGGCATGATAAACCTTTTGTTCATTATATCAATCGTTATATATGAAACGAATACACTTATGCTTTTTTTGTTTCCTTATTACCATTTCTCACACCCTTCGTTCACCACTGCCACCTTTAAAGTGCTGGACTTATCTGCATCTTAAGTAAGAGTAGGCTTATTCACGGTGAGATGCAACTCTTAACTGTTTTAGGTTAATAGTTTTGGTTTCACACATAAGATTTATACTATCAAGATTACGTCAAGCAGCCTTTTTCCACCAGCAAGGTACCGGCACTCATGAAAAATCCTCCACAATGATGTTTAGTTTTAAAACCGCGACATCTGATAATGTAATGGTTTCACTCTTAGCTGCTTTCTTTAGCTGCACGAGCACTACACAGAAGAGACAGTTCCATTACGTTGTGCTATTCAAACACCATTAAGCCCTTTGCTTGGAGCCAAAAGCATATTTATAACAAGGCTGGATGTGCAGGGTGTGTGATGCGTGTTTATTTGTGCATTTTCTTTTTTTTTTTGTCTCAGACATCCTGTCCTGTTCAGGAGGAGGCAGCCCAGGTCTGTCTTTGTTGTGGATGTTAGGTGGTGCACTATTTATCTATTACGGTTATTGTTCTGTTTGAGACATGGCCCATGACTTCAGGTGTAAATGTTGTGGTGTGGATTAAGGCCAGGATGGAAACATCATTTGGAATAAATGATGACATAAAACGGTACGCCATTTATCTAAAAGGCATAATACCATATTAAACAGTGCGCGTGGCATCGCTGACATCGCTTATTCATAACGCTGTGTGATCCCAAAGTGCAAACGGTACGTCCACAGATTGCATAGCGTGCTAGGTGATGGTGTTGATTTGAATGTTTTTACAGCACCGCATGCCTGTGAGGATGAAGCTCAGTAATCAGAGGGAGCTCCAGTCCCACTCTGCAGAAACACAAAAGGCCGGCCGGTCGGCGTCTCACAGGAACTTTCTCCGCTTTGTTAATTAAAAGCCCACTGATGGGGCCATTTGGAGGTGGCTTTTTTCTCCCTAATTGAGCTGGTGTTGGTAAACGAGTGCGCTTTATCCCCCGCAGCGCCCTGTGGAGGGGGCAGTTTGTGCAGCACCATGCTGGGCTGAGCTCACAGGTTCACAGGGAGGATCTGTTTGTTTATCAGCCTGACAACGTTATTGATAGGCGGTGGAGAGGAGTGTGAAGGTTCACAGAGTGGTAGACACACACACACAAAAGTCTTAACGCTTCCACAAAGCGGTCTGAATTAATTGAGTGATGTTGATTGCTTGTTACACCGACTGCCGTGCTCGTGCTTCCTGCTTTGTTTAACGAGCCGTCTCAAACCGCATACTGTTTTTAGACCCCGGTTAGAGTGTGTGACTCAAAGCAACGCAGGAGGTACTGTATGGCGGTACAGTTTTTGCACTAATCTCTCCCATTGTTAAACACCTTGTATGTTGCTTGGCAGCCCGGTTACCAGCGTCGACGACGGCTGTAGACAACGCCGCTTCGATACAGCTAATGCTAACGAACTGGGAAACGTTTCAACAGCCTCATCAATGGCGGCTCAGTCCTGTTCGATTTCAAACATGGATTAGAAAGTCCGCTCATGTCTCCTTAAGCGCTGAGGATTATTTTAGCGCGGCTTTCTGTATAGACCGTTCACGCACTAAATGAGTTGTCCATTGTCGGTTTTTTCTGGGGAGCACAGACCTTGAGAGGATATTTTGCAATGGAGGACAGATGACAGATGAAATGATATTTTGAAAGGAAATTAAAATGAAGAAATCACAGAGAGGAAGAAGGGCACTACGCGGCAGACGCAAATTAGGAACAAAAAGTTTATTTGGGTTCAAAATGTTCCTGTAAAATCCAAGTTCTTGTAAAACCGTGCAAACTATGGAACAGTAATTTGTCATTTCTGGTTAATCGAGTCACATAATGTGATACATAGTGTGATATCACGTTATTTTTAATGACCACACACACAAACGCAGTCGTGAGGTGACTTTATAGCAGTCATTTGTATTCACATTGCAAGGATTCACTCACTGAGCATTTTTTTGTTGTTGTTTGTTTGGGTTTTTTTGTCGTAAATGGAGCTACAAACATTTTCAGACTAAACTGCTGCATGCATGTGTAGTTTGGACTCTCATTAAGGTTCTGCATGTGTTTTCTTAAGCACTTTGTGTTGTGGTTGTGAGATGAAAGCGCTGTTTGATGAATGGCGACGTGAACGGGCCACAGAGTAGAGGATGTGGTTCGTTAATACCACAAAACCAGCAGCGCTTTCTCTCTCACACACACACACACACACACACTTACACACACACACTTGTAGCAGTAATTAGTCACTACAAGTGTGTAGGATTTTTTTAGTTTGTTAGATTTGGGGTTTTTTTTGTGCTTTAGTGGAACTTGCCATATTTAAGTAACCCTGTAAGCACTACATTTGCGCAAAAATGATGATGATGATGATGATGATGGCTCTTCTATTAACTGCAGTTGGCTGACAGGATTTAGGATTTTTACATTTATGCAGAGAACATTGGCTATAATAAATGAGTCTGTTGATAAATAGATACGTGTTTTGATTGACCCTGTAAGATGAATTGCATTGTTACAGCAGCTACACAAAACACTGCACTGAAGAATATGACTACTGAGCAGTGATTTAGGTGCAGAGGGACGATGTGTAAATAAATACACCAGCTGTACAGATCAGTAAATACAGCAACCAAGTGCACAGCATCTGATTCACTGCAATCCATTGTGGATGTACAATCAAGTCCAGGGTCTTAAAACAACTTGTACAGTCTGATCGCAGTCAGCAGTCTGATCGCAGTCAGCAGTCTGATTGCAGTCTGATCGCAGTCAGCAGTCTGATTGCAGTCTGATCGCAGTCAGCAGTCTGATCGCAGTCAGCAGTCTGATCGCAGTCACCAGTCTGATCGCAGTCTGATCGCAGTCACCAGTCTGATCGCAGTCAGCAGTCTGATCGCAGTCTGATCGCAGTCAGCAGTCTGATCGCAGTCTGATCGCAGTCAGCAGTCTGATCGCAGTCAGCAGTCTGATCGCAGTCTGATCGCAGTCAGCAGTCTGATCGCAGTCTGATTGCAGTCACCAGTCTGATCGCAGTCAGCAGTCTGATCGCAGTCTGATCGCAGTCAGCAGTCTGATCGCAGTCTGATTGCAGTCACCAGTCTGATTGCAGTCACCAGTCTGATCGCAGTCTGATTGCAGTCACCAGTCTGATCGCAGTCACCAGTCTGATCGCAGTCACCAGTCTGATCGCAGTCACCAGTGCTACTACACTGTGGTTGGATCACTCTGGTAATGAAGGAAATCCTTGAATTGAGATGAAAGGGATGCGAGGAATTGGCTGTGCTGGTTAACACTTTGGACACATTAATTATTTCATTGTTTTAAAAAATGGCTAACAAGCATAATTAATTAGTGAGAGATTTGTTGCACTACTTTACATCAGAGCACTGAGGATGATTAACAAAACTTTAACAACAATCGGATTTGAAACTTGTAAAATTCCCCTGTTATATCACTGGGCATTACATTGGTACAAACCAGCACCAATGACTCCATAAACCACTACGCAGAGAAGGAGAAACAATGTGGTGACCTTACACCCCTGTGTACAGAACGATGTCCTCAGATATCTAGGTTTCTAATATGGAGATGGAAAGCAGTCCGATGTAGCGCTTCAGCCTGATATTGAGTTAATACCAATAAAACTCCGCATCGGATCTGCACGTTCCCAGTTTGGGTTTCAGTTTCTATCGTCCTCAGTCGGAATAACGAGGCCTCTGGCTCTGCAGCTCGCGGCCGCCGTGTTTGAAACAGCGAAGGCGAGACAAGCCCGTTTCCAGATGCAGCTTGTCTTTACTACCTTATGGGAATGGAGCAAGAGCCAAAAGGAAGTGATGTCATCACGAGAGCGCCCTGAGGAGGCCCCCACACTCTTCACAGACTCTAAACGCAGCTGCAGAGGAGAATCACAGCCAGCACACACACATATATATACACACACCAGAAAGAAAAGTGGTAAGAAAAGCATTGCGTGTGTGTGTGTGTTTTCCATCCATCTGGTTTTACGTGAATGTTCAATTTGTGAAGAAGAAAACCAGAACAAAAACAACGGATGTGAAAGGCTATGCTGCGTCCCAAACCACTTACTACCCTACTACATTGTACATTAAAATAGCACCTTAGCTGTGTTCTCGGCTGCGTCCCAAACCGCATACTACTCTACTACATAGTACATCAAAATAGCACCTTGGCTGTCTTACTGGCTGAATCCTAAACCGCCATACGGACTAACGTAGGAACCTGTGGAATCTTGGGATAGCGTGTAATACGTTTGTATGTAGCTCGTTACATTATTTCTCCACAGTCACGTACGTTGGTGCAGTCGGAATTGATCGTATGAGCCATGAATTGCATCCTGAAGTGTAACAGCGAGTGTATTATACCATGAATTTTTAGGATGAATTTAAAAGCATCATGGGAAATCGGGTGCCGTGTTTAGCTGGGCTGTAATGGCGAGCTGCTGTCTGACCCACTTCCATCACAATCGCTTATTGTTCAGATTAGTTTGACGAGATGCCAAGCGACAGGAGCCAAATTCTCCAAGCGGCGCTCTCACTGAAAAAAGATCCGGCCAGGCAGAAGAGTCGCGCTCAGTGCTGTTCAGCTCCCGCACCTGTGTGTGTGTGTGTGTGTGTGCAATATGGCTTAAAAATGCTCAGTGAAGTTCATTTAAGTGTGACCGTCAGGGTTGCCTGTTGTGGTTTCCAGTACTTATTACTTCATGCCCGACTCCACATAATCACGTCTTGTTATTCAACAAAGACTAAAGTATAATAGCGAAGGTGAGGAGAGGTTTATTTATTTAACATTTCTGGAAGGAGTCTCAGGTATCCGCGCTTCGTAACGGGCTGTTTTAGTAAACAGGAGAAGACCGAAAATGTTCGCGAGCTGCAGTTTCTCTGCAACGTGACAAATTGACGGCGTTCCGCGACGTATGATGCAGATACAAACCGTTAAAAAGCGTGACGTTTGATTCATCGGAACGTTTAATGGATCATTGCTGAGGAATAAAACCGTTCTTCTAGGAAACGCCGCCCCGTCGTGCCAGTCGAACAGAACACCTTCAGACTGGTTCAGATCCTGAGCGCTTTACGTTTCTCCACTCATTACACGTCTAACATTTCCTTTTACGTTTTTTTTAGTATGTAAGGACAGAAGAACCGTTTTTCAGGAAAATGGCGCTCATACTGTACGTGATGTTCAGCACAGACGATACGGTTAGCAAGGATGCATCAGATTATCGTCACTGCTATTCTAGTTATTTTTTCATCTCCCGTGACAGTTTTATCTCGGTCGGGGGGTTTCGGCGGGATTGCTTAAATCGGCGTTATTAAACTCCTCTTCGTCTCAAAATGTTACAAAAGGCCTGGTTTTTCTACAGCAACTTTTTTCCGACCTCCATATACTGTATAGAGAGCTGATAGATGACTAAATAGATATTTGAGGGAGGGAAAGTGTGTGTGTGTGTGTGTGTGTGTTAAACTAAAGAAATTCCAGTAAGATGTGAGATTGATGTTTTGAAAGGCTGTGTGAGCTCGTACCATCCCAAACGCGTTTATAAACGCTGACATCACCGGAGCGCTTGCTCTGCTCTTCTTCACTCCACTGCTCTCTGCCTCCATAAATCCACCGACTGCACAGCTCCAGCCAACACGCCGTAAACTGATTTATTTAATGCTTTCTGTCAGCGCCGCGCAGGCCCGCCTTGTCCGTCTCCACTCGGCGAGCGTGGACCGTATCTCTCCAGAGGGTTCTGTGATCTGATTTGATTTATTTTCAAATCATGGCGAATCTGATCACTCGGTTACGATGAAAACCGAGCCGTACGATCAGAAAGTGCTCTGAGTTGTTTTGAAATTATACCGGATGATATTTAAAATATTTATATCGCTATATATCTATAGTGAACGCACGTAAATAATGAACATCATTATCACCATATATAATTAATTAATGGTACTTCTGGAAACGCCCTCGATCCTTGATTGACACGCTAGAACATTCTTGCCAGCTACGTTAGAGCGGTAGCGCTGATGCAGGACGACAGACGCTTCGGACGTTTGACACACCCGGCGTGAAGAGGACTCCGTGTACTGTACATTTCCATTTTTGTCTGAACTGTCACTTTAAGTGTTCACAAAGGGAAACGTCCTTCTAAAAGACTTAGCTTGGATGTTTGCCTGCTTGTGTGTGTGTGTGTGTGTGTGTGTGTGTGTGTGTGAGGGACTGAGCTATGCTGTATGAGGGCGGTGAATGAGAGTTGCTCTCTTGGCTGAAACGTTATCCTGCAAACGGGATCGGTGTGTGTGGAAAGAGGAAACTCTGGACAAACCAGAACGTTTCTTTGACTCGCATTTCGCTTCCAAGTTAAACCCGGCTAATACGCGCCGAGGTTGTTTTCCACATACGTGTAAACGAATCTCTCGGGTGCGTGCGAGCGAGAGCAGAGCGGTCACTAACGGCCGTCACTCCCTCGCTCCCTCCGTAGGGCGAGTATTGTTTAGACTCGGTGAATTATTATAAGAGGGAGGGCGGAAAAACACGCGGGGATCAAAGCGCTTTGGCAGAGATGAAGAACGCAAGGAGAATAACCCCATCTAATAATCCCCCCCCCATCTTTCTGCCCCCACAACCACCCCCTCTTGTCCTCTTTCAGACCACCAAGGCTTTTCTTCCCAGGATGTTGGAGATGAATCACGGCCACATCGTGACGGTCGCCAGCTCGCTGGGCCTCTTCAGCACGGCGGGGGTCGAGGTCAGTGCGCACACACTCACACACTCACACACACACACACACACACTCACACACACACACTCACACACACACACACACACACACACACACACACACACACACCACCACAGCAGCTAATAATAATAATAATAATGAAGGCGTTTACACAGGATCAGCAGGTTCATCTGCAATCAAACATTTTTTATCCTTGTAACACGAGTGAGCTTCATACAGCCTCATTTTTACATTTCACCTCAACTGTCTCACTTTCTGTCTTACTCTCGGTCTCACTTTCTACACCGAAAGTAAGAAACATACTGACTGATTTTTGTCTACACGTGTTCCGTCCGTCTGTCCAACCCCGACTTTCTCTCATTGTCTCCCTTGTGTCTGTTCTCCGCCGTCTCATCTTTTTTTGTCTCTCTTATAGTCACTTTTTATCTTTGCTTTGATGTCTCTCTTTCTGTGTCTTTGTCTCCTTATTTCTCTCGTATTCTATCTTTCGCTCCGTTTCAGCGTCCCGCTCCGTCTCCCTCCCTCTCTTTCTCACTGTCGCTTGCTGTCCGTTTTCTTTTTTCCTCTCTCATATCGTCTCTCTGTCCATTTCAGTACGTCTCCCTCTCTTCCTCCTTCTCCGCGGTGTTTTTTTTTTTATACTCGTCTGCGTTTCAGTGCCTCTCGCGGTCTGTCTTTTTTTTTCTTTTCTTTCTGTATTTGTCTCCCTCTCCCTTCTGCTTTCTCAATCTCCATCCGCCTCTGTCCTCCCCCTTTTTTCTGTATTTCTCTCGTCCTCTTTTTCCCTGTCTCTTTCCCTCTTCTTTTTTCCTGTTTCTCTAATATTCCCTCTTTTCATTTTCTGTTTCAGTATCCCTCTCTGTATTTCTGTCTCCATGTCTCTTCCTCTTTCTCAGTGTCTCTCTTTTGCCTCAGGGGTATTTGGGCCTCACTGTATAGAACAGAAATACACACACACACACACACACACACACACACACACACACACACACACACACACACACACACACACACACAC
>JAQQZX010000019.1:11812703-11823295 GCA_030068355.1 Notoglanidium maculatum | reverse complement strand
TAGCATTATAGTAAACAGGCTAGTCATATACTAGCATTATAGTAAACAGGCTAGTCATATACTAGCATTATAGTAAAGTGGCTAGTCATATACTACCATTATAGTAAACATGCTAAACATGCTAGTCATACACTAGCATTACAGTTTCACCTTAAACTACCAATAAACAGTTTTAACATAAACAAGCAGTATTACTAGCATTACAGTAAACAGGCTAATCATATACTACTACCATAGCAAACATATTTACCACAAACTACCACTGTGATGAACAGTTTAACAGCAAACTAGCATTATATTAAACAGTTTAACACAAATTAGCCTTATCGTAAACGGGCTAACCATACACTGGCGTTACAGAAAACCTAGTGCTGATGAAGTTTTTATGATATCATAATACACAGCGTGTTTATCTGCTTTTGGAACATCTTCCGAGTTTCTTGTTTTTAAGTTTCTGGTCTAATGTTCAATGACGCCGGAAATCGTGTCTAGCTAATGTATTTACAAGAACGTCAGCCCTTTTAAAGCTCGGTCCCAAACCTAAACAGAGGAATTACTTCATGTTCATGTTTTATACTTGTTGGGATAGGTGGTGAATATAAAAAGTCTACACGCCCCTCTAAAAATGGCCATTTTCATTCAAAAACATCGATCTTTCGGTTAAACCGTTCCTTTGTTGATTTGGACGTGTGCTGAAAGGGGAAATCGCCTTTAATCTTCCACTTATTAGCAGACCCCGGCACGTTTTGCACTCAAATCGATTGATGTTTGTAGCTTTCCACGCTTCCTTGCACCTTGATAAAAGTCCCAGTTCTGCAGCCATAAAGCGTGATGCTGCCACCACCGTGCTTCACCACGGGGTTCCTTTGGTGAACCTTTTGGAATTATTATACCTTTTGGAATTGTTCTCATTAAACTTTCAGGGTGATTTAGTCAGACTTGGATGTTTGTGAGAAAGGGCTTCCATCTACCCCACATGTGAAGAATACTGGAGGTTGTTGCCACATGCAGAGAGTAAGCAGTGCTGGTCAGATGTTCCTGCAGCTCCTTTAACGTTGCCTGTTCTCCTGGCAGCCTCCCTGGTAAGTTTTTGTCTTCGGTAAATTCTGCATGGACGTCCTGTTCTTGGTGACGTCACTGTGGTGCTGCATTTTCTCCACATTTGTTGATGATGGCCTTCACCGTGCTCCATGGTACAGCTAATGTTTTGGGATTTCTTTTCTATCCCTCTCCTGATTGTTACCTTTCAACAAGTATAGGCTTTGTGAGATCTTTGTGGACCATGGCTTCAGCAGTCCAAGAAGATGTGAAGAAAATCCTCCAGAAACAGCTGGTCTAGATTTGGGGTAAATCAGAATAATTTGCTTGATGACAGCTGGATGATAATTCCTTCTAAGCTGAATGGGACTGGTTCATTCTGATCCCAATTAGAAAAGGGTGTGCACGCTTACGCAACCGGGTTATTGGAACTTTTTTTATTTTTCCCTAAAATGAAAGTATAAACATTTCACACTGAGCGCGGTAAACATTCGGACCATTTCAACGCGGGGTGCAGACTTATTATATCCGCTGTATGTTTTCAGTGTCTCAAACCACGGTTTACTTGTTAGCAGGAATCTTAGTAAGGAACCGTTCTATCAAGCAGTAGCATTTGGGACACAGCCAGAGGTCTGAATGTTAGGGAATTTCCCACTGTTTAGTAGAGACTCGGAAATGAATTTAATAATGTTCGGCATTCAGGATAATCTAGAAGACCGCGTGTTTGTCATCCATATTATCCGACCTGATCACTTGCTGGTTTGGATGAAGCACGAGCTCTGGCTGTGTGTGTGTGTGAGTGTGTGTGTGTGTCTGTTTTTTCCCTCATGATCCAGCAGAGTTTCCCACCACTGAGAGGCTCCGTCCCAATCCAAGAGAATCAGTGCCGGCTCCCTGCTGCCCTTTGATCGCCAAGTCCATCATTTGTTTTGCTTGCCACCTCATCGTTATTAGGACACAGCCCATTTAGTCTTCCATTAAGCACCGGTGACACTCAGCATCTTTGGCACGGCTATAAACAGACTTAAGGGCTGCGATGCAATCAAACACTCTGCAGGTGCACACACACACACTCTTACTGACTCACACACACAGCAGCGGGTCTTTTCCCAGCAGATTCTGGGCGGTGATACTGTCCAAACCACAGGCTGAATGGAAAATCACATCTTAGTTTTTCTTATTACACAACGTTGGCTGCATCAGAGGAAACCTAACACGACTGGTGATGTCACGGTGTCCGCAGTTCTCCTGTACAGCTGTTACATAAAGCTGAATCTGTTTCTTCGGTCATGTAAAATTCTTCATCAGAAATAGAGTAGAAATATGGTTTTACTTTGGAACTCAGGCGTAGGTCAGACTACTGGAGCAAAACACACACACGAAAAAGGAATAGTGTGTCCTTTGCTGCATTCAAATGGACCTCGTGATCCCGTGATCATGACATGAGAAGTCGCGCACACGAAACAAGCGAGAACAGCGCTGCTAGGCAACGGCGATACGGACGCCAAAAGACAAAGATGATTATAGTGATGCTGTAACACGAGGCTTTTACAGTTCGCGGACATTACTTATAGTTTAAAAAAAAGCACATTAGCTAACGTTGGCGTCTAGACACAAGAACTCCTTGTTGTACTGATTCAATTTGTTTCATTTACTTACCAGGCCTTAAAATTCCTCACATTCTAATATGAAAACTAAGTGGATGTAAATTTAGGACGGGGCCTTAACATGGCTGGTTTACTAGTAAGAACACCAACTCGCTCACAAATTAAATCTAGCGTTTGAAACGGAGCCTGAAATGAACTCGCATCCTAATCTGAACATTTACAGGATACAGATTTAAGACTTAATGTGGCGGCACGGAGGTGCAGTGGTTAGCACTGTCGCCTCACAGCAAGAAGGACCTGGGTTCGATCCCCGGGTCACCCAGCATGCCTTTCTGTGCGGAGTTTGCATGTTCTCCCCGTGCATGTGTGGGTTTCCTCCCACAGTCCAAAGACATGCAGATTAGGTCAACTGGCTACTCTAAATTGACCATAGGTGTGAATGCGTTTTTCTAGTATCACTGAGCATGAATTTAGGACGAGGCCTTAATAGGACTGTTGTTAATATAAGAACATTAACAGGTCAGGAGCGCGAGCATTTTTGAGACGGAGCCTTGGAATGGCGGACGTTCTAAAAACATGAATTTGGGACGGTTGGGTTATTTTCTGGTATGAAAATTAACTACACGAGCGTTTAGGACGGAGCCCTAAAATGGCTCACAAGCTGATAAGAACTCACTCAGTAGATATGAATTTGGGACAGGGCCTTAACCCGGCTGATGTTCTAGTAGGGACACTAACCGGACACGGACGCAAGTGATTGGAGCGGAGCCCGTAACGGCCTGT
Source organism: Notoglanidium maculatum (assembly GCA_030068355.1). Taxonomy (NCBI): domain Eukaryota; kingdom Metazoa; phylum Chordata; class Actinopteri; order Siluriformes; family Auchenoglanididae; genus Notoglanidium; species Notoglanidium maculatum. The sequence continues at coordinate 11,819,867 of JAQQZX010000019.1, read as the reverse complement.
GTTCGAGCGTGAACACTTGCTGGACATCAATTTGGAACAGGGCCTTTAAAAGGCTGACATTCTATTAAAAACACTGCCGGGTCCTGCGCTCGAGTGTTTTGGACGGAGCCATAAATCCGCAGTGCGTTTTGCCGAGAGTGCGCAGAGCTGCACGTGCTGCAAGTGAACTTTACGTCTGCGAGGGTCGGTGCAGCTGCAGCGTGCGAGCTCGGCTTCAAACGGGCCGCTCATCAGAGACAGGACATTCCAGAGCGCTTGGCTCAACGAGCTGTGAAATCACACTGACGGAGGGAGGGAGGGAGCTGTGGAATTTCGGGTCCGGCTCGCTCACACACCTCTCTTTCTCCTTCTTTCTGTCCACACAGGTGTGAGGAAAGGCAGAGTCAGCGAGGGCTGATCGGTGAAACGCCAACTTTAATTACTGTCTGTTTAATGAGACGACCGAGATCAAGTTCCGCCGAGATCAGGTTTTTGTAGTGGAGAAACACTACATCACTACATCGTTTCACTTCCTACATTCAAAAACCTCGACTGATCAAATATTTTCACTATCTAGAAGCTGCTTGATTTTAAAGAAACGAGCTCCAAAAGTTCACTGTGGTGCGCACTCATTTCTGATTTGCGGTAGCGATTTAAGTCCAATTCGCTTTCAAGATCGCTGCAAATTTTAAACCTACCTATGAGTTCAGTTTATGATTTCAAGATCGGAGGATGAGGTGGTACACGGAAAAACCTGCGCGGTCTGAGAGCTAAACTAGCACGCAAGCTAATGCGGCTACTGTTAAATAATCCTTATAGATCGAAACCGGAACCAAATGTCTTAATTCCGACTACCTAATTAACTGGCTAGTTATATATCTTCATGATGGTTCATACATGCGCACAGCGCCACTACAAACCGGATTAACGTTAACGTAAAGGCTTAAAATGACATCAAGTGCTTTTAAGCTATTTAGTGATTACTAAGGTTATCATTAGGAGCTTATAGTAACAAGACAGCGTGTCCTTGTACTTTATTCACTCAGAAACCAAGAAAACAGTGTGAGACTGTGGAAATCTGGTCTGTACACAGGAATCACGGTTGTGTGTGTGTGTTAGAGCGTCAGGCACCTGCATGTTGAATGAATGTGCTCTGATTACAGCCCCCAACTGATTGGTCGATAGAGTCTCATCAAGCCTCAGTTTATTACTCATGCAAATACAGGAAGTGATTACAGTGATTACACACCCACGCTGCACCGCCACGTGGCCGGCAGGTCAAAGCCCCGCCCACTAAGCATGATAACACAGGTGGGATTTGCATGCGTGCAGTGTTTATCTGAGGGTAAGACCTTTCCTCCTCTCAGCGCGTGTGTTTTATTCAGGGTTTCTCGCTCTTACATACACGCACGCTCACACGCGTTCCACCCACAGCTTTCCACCTCACGCAATGTGACCTTTATGTATGGCAGCATGTGTGTGTGTGTGTGTGTGACCGCGATGCTTCAGGGCTGAGGGGAATCCTCATGACATTTATCCGGCATAGAATTGAACATGCAAATCTCACTATCTGACACTCTCGCATATCACAGTCACTTCATTTCTCATAAGCCATACATTCAAGCTGGATTAGCTAGCTGGGGCGTAGGGCTGGGAAACGTTCGAATTTAACCGATTCCGATTCTTCTAAATGATTTCCGATTCCCGATTCCGAAATGGTGAGAAAGACGCCGGATATGTAGACCGCAATAACATTTTCGTTCTTTTATGAAAATATATAAAAAACGGAGGGGATTTATATACAGGAAAAAAAGGGGGGGGAACGAACAAAAACATAACAGAAAGAAAGAAAGGAAAGAATTCTAAATGATCCACATTCCAACGGTCAGTCAGCGCATTAGTGTTTCACACTTTGATCTGAATTTTTTAAAATGATTCTTATTTTAATAAGTATAAAGTTTATAAAAATCAGTTAAACTTATTTATATAAAATCGCAAGTTGAACGGTTCGAATCCTGGTGATGTGGCTGGAAGGGATGGTATCACAGCCTTGTCACTAGCCAATCACAGGCATCTGGGAGCTCATGTACAGTATGTAGAAGAGGGTTGATAGTGCTGTCCTATCAACTGTCCTATCAACCAAATGAGGGAAATAAATGAATGCATGCATAAACCTTATAAAAGCTTGAATGGAGTCCGGTGCTTCAGGTAATGCTTAGTGCCCACACACACACACACACACACACACACACACACACACACACACAAAACATTCTGCTACAGCCAAAAATTCTTTATAAAACTGTCAACACTGCACAGCAAAGAGTGATTTTATCCGGTCTCTCTATCTGTCTCTTTTCCTCTGTAAATGAACCATACTGCTCGGCTGTGTGTGTGTGTGTGTGTGTGTGTGTGTGTGTGTGTGTGTGTAAAATTTATGACTTCCTTAACACTCTGTTTTCTCTCTGTTGGGAATGATTTTTGTGACCTTAAATTCCATCAGCAGGTAAAAAACATGGAATGTGGATTATTTAACAGATGCTCCGCATGGCGTTACAGTGGAAGACGGAGAGACGCAGCGAGACACATGGTGACACAAACAAGCATAAATGATCACACACAGGTCACTTTACACAGTTAACCCTCTGAAAGCCAGCATTGCTCATGAGCAACATGGAATCTACATATCCACCGTGGGTCTCAAATAATCATTCCACTGTATAAACCAAGGAGCATCGAGTGTAGTTTTGTCCAAATCATTTAGGATCTTGGCATCCATAGGGTTAAGGGTTGGGTGCGTGCGTGTGGGTGTGTCCCACACGTAACTGACACTACGTGAAGTCAGACTGCGTTTTAAACTCCTCCTTGCACCACTGACAGGAAGCGCCAATGACATGCTCAGGTTCCCACGGCAACAAGGACAATTCGTCCAATCCTTATATTCTACATTGCCACCAATTTTCTATTCAACCATCGTTGTATTCTGGAAGGCGGCATGTATGTTGGCTATTGGTATCGCGAACGTATCCCATAATTCGGATTAAACGAAAATGAAGGTCGAAAATGGCGTAATTCCCGGCTCTGGCTTCCAGATTCCGAATATATTTCAAATCTACATCTGGGTGAGTGGAAAGCTTGGCAATAAAAAGCTTTAATGGCTTGAGTAAATTTATGTGATGGTACGTATTTGTTCACCCTAGTTTTCTTTTGAACACATCTGTACTGCGGTCATAAAGGAGTCCTTGGAAACTCTTGTCCATTGGATATTTTACTCGCAAAGGGTTGGAAAAAGTATTGAGAAAGCCTTCACAGCCATTGACAATACCACTGCTACTATATATACACTACACTATACTATACTAATATCATGCTGCCAGTTATTGAACGCAATCATTAATGACAACGAGGTCTCAAGGTATCTGGGGTCTCTGGTCAAGTCCTCAGAAAGAAAGTTAGGACTGTCTCGCCAACATGCAGCTGCTCCTTCACAGGGAATGGGGTACATTTAAAACCATTACCCCAGCCAGGTCATTATACTGTTAATATATCAAATAAATAAATAAATAAATAAACAAACTTGGGTATCTTTGCTGGGGTGTCACCCATGCTAGTTTTAGCTAGCTAGCAGTTAAAAATGTTTATTTTTTTTATTTAAAAAAGCACAGGCTCAGATACATCAATATACAAGTATCTGCCATCTAGACATTACGCAGGAGTCCATGCTCAGTCTGCAGGGCTTAACACGCACACACACAAATGCGCGCACACCACTTTAAATCCGCATTAACACACTTGAGTTTATGAGCTCCCTCACACGACTTTACAACACGGCAAACAGACAGTAAACACCAGGCGACGGGATTTAACACGCGATTAAGATGGTGTTAATTAGAACTAAAGGAAAGCTGTAAAGCCAAGGAACAGGACTTTGGGATGGGGGGTGGATGGGGTTCGGGAGTGGGCTCAGGGGGAAGTGAGGGATGGGAGTGAGGCTGCACAGCTGCCCCTAAACGAAAAGAACAGATCATGGCGCTGGTGCGTGCGACTCATCTCATCTTTTTTTTTCCCCCTTCCCTCCAGAATTCCTGCGTTTGCTCGCCGTATCAGAGGTCAGAGTGTTAACGGCCTTCTGTGCCTCTCCAAACATTCCCTCAAACACTCGCCGATATAAATCACCCCCTGCTCACCGTCTATCAGTCTGTCTGCTGCTCCACATTTCAAACACTTCTGCACAACATGAACGACACGCTGCAGTTATGGACATTTGTTTGTTGTTACTATCATTGTCATTTCACACCCTTTCATGTATTTGTGCAATCCTAAACACTCCACATGCTTCCAAAAAAAGAAAGGATTCTAATTTGTAACGCGTCTACACACACACACACACACACACACACATAGAAATATGACATTATAGGGACTCCGATCATACACTAGCATTGTGGGAACATTAGTGAATCATGGACATGCGCGCACACACATACACCACAAACATGCAACCCATACACACACTCAAAAATATAACATTATGGGGACTCTGATCACACCCTAGCTTTGTGGGGACACCCACACACGGTTATACACACATACACAAACACGCGGTAGTACATAACATTCAGTTGTACACAACGTCTGGCCACGGACACACAAAGAAAACATGGACATTATGAGGACACAGGTCACACAGTGGCTTTCTGAGGACATTAGTACAACATGGATGTATGTTGTACTAATATAGAGGTTTTGTACAGAAAATGATCACTTAAGACACACACCACATATACACAAACACTTTTTGTGGGGACTTTGTGGGGATTTGTGGGGACATTTACACAACATGGATGCATTACTATAGAGACCTGATTTGCACAGAAAATGATTATTTCTACACACACACACACACACACACACACACACACACATGTCGACATTATGAGGACACAGATCACACTCTGGCTTTGAGGGGACATTAGTACAACAGGGACACACTATCATAGAGACATCTTTTCTAAACAAAATGATTACACACATTCATGGAAATATGACATTACAGGGACTCAGATCCTACTCTGGGCATATGGGGACATTAGTACAAGATGGACACATTAGTAGAGACCCGATTTATATACAGAATGGTCATTTACACACCACACTCATCTTCTCTCTCTCCCACTCTCTCTCTCTCTCTCACACACACACACACACACACACACACACAAAGGGGCTGTTTGTTTTAACCACAGGAGTGTGTGACACCTCGTCTGTACCCGGTGTTAACCCCGTTTTATGATGTCTGCTTCCTGACGCATGAAATTACATTAACAGAGAGACAGACACACAGAGAGGGAGACGTTCTCAGGTTGCCGGACTCATCTCCGAAAGCGAGATACCCTGAATGCGGTTGTGTGTGTGTGGTGTGAGAATTCCATTTTATTCTAAAAGAAATCATATTAAGTGTAAAGTGAATAAATCAGCATATGGTTTGGCCTCACTGAACAATAACGCTCACTATCTTCTCGCTTGTCTGTGTGTGTGTGTTACCATAATTACACACTGACAGGCTTTTGTTGTTGGTTGATTAATGCTGAAAGGCAGTTCACCACTAAACACGCGTCACGTATCAAATAAAAGCGTCGCGTTTAACCCGCGTTGTTGCTAAAAACCTACAGGAAACCCACTCTGGCTGTGTCCCAAATGCTTGAGAAGTGTTAATTAGCCTTTCACGCTACTAAGAAATAGTAGTCACGTAAACATTAACGAACACGTGGTTTGGGACGTGAATACAAATGTTCACAATTATGCAAAGACATAATTCTGTGCTACATCATGTAGCGGTTAGCGAGACAATGAAGATCTAATCAGCTGAACAAAGTTAACGTGATGTTATTTGGAAGAAACAAGAAGGACAAATGTTGGAAAATGTTCAGATCCAGACGATGAGGTTTGAAGGTTAACGTGGTTTCAATTTAAATTTAAATGTGGCTGCTTTGACCAAATCTCCATTTCAAGGGCACTGAGCAGCAGAAACCATTAATCAGCACACACAGAAGTGTGTGTGTGTGTGTGTGTGCGTGTGTGTGTGTGTGAATTCACACGCTCTTCTAAAATCACCAATCAATGACTGTTGGCTAAACACTGACTCCTGTTAGCACTGTAGCGTTAATAAATTTAACACCCAACTTAGCGGAGCATAACCCCCCCCAACACACACACACACACACACACACACACACACACACACACACCTGCCAGATGATAAACACAAACTTAAAAGTTAGAGTGTTTCATAAGCGGTGTTAATCTGTCAAAGTCTGAATTAATGCAGGGTGAAAATAAAAGCCTCGCCTCAGGTTTAGCCGCACCGTGTTACATTGCAGCCGTGTGTGTGGTAACGTAGGAGAACCTTGGATCCGGTGCTGCATAAATGTTTCAAAGAAAACCTGTTGACTTCTTAATACCCATAATTCAGCGCAAGTCTGAACGCTTTGTGGAGCCGAGTCCCAGCAGACGGGATTAAACCACATCAGAGCATGACTGCTTGTTGTACAAATCCTAAGAGAACGTGTGTGTGTGTGTGAGTGTGTGTGTGAGACATTTAATCCTCAGTCAGCACATTAATCAGCACAATGTCCCCGAACTGTCATGCCTCACACCTCTTCACCCGTTTCTGGGAGGAGTCTGAGACTAGAGTCAGTTCACGCTCCGTTCTGTGGACGGTTGCAGAAAGAGATGTGCTGCGCTTTTTGTTTTAGAGTTTAATAATGTCAGGTTTTCACTTTCAAACAAACTGAAGAGTTTATAAACGGATAACGTCCTCATGCTTCGCTTCATCCCTGAGGCCTACTTTAATATTCAGAAATTTCTTTCCTGCTTTTCTTCCTCGTTTAATGTTTTTTCATTCTTTTTTTTTTTATTCAATTTCCTTCTATACATTTCATACATAATTTTTTAGTTTATTATTGGGTTTTTTTTGTCCGTTTCATTCTTCCATCCATCCATTATCTTTAGTGCTTTATCCGTCTGGGTCGCAGGGAAGCTGGAGCCAATCCCAGCATCTTGGGGCGAGAGGTGGGGTACACCCTGGGCAGGTCGCCAGTCCAATACAGGACTACACAGACAAACAGCCACACACGCTCGCATTCACACCTATGGGCAATTTAGAGTAGCCAGTTGACCTAATCT
>JAQQZX010000019.1:11793393-11806587 GCA_030068355.1 Notoglanidium maculatum | reverse complement strand
TAGATACACTGGGATAATCTGATATAGTGTTAGATACACTGGGATAATCTGATATAGTGTTAGATACACTGAGATAATCTGATATAGTGTTAGATACACTGAGATAATCTGATATAGTGTTAGATACACAGAGATAATCTGATATAGTGTTAGATACACTGGGATAATCTGATATAGTGCTAGATACACTGGGATAATCTGATATAGTGCTAGATACACTGGGATAATCTGATATAGTGTTAGATACACTGGGATAATCTGATATAGTGTTAGATACACTGGGATAATCTGATAGTGTTAGATACACTGGGATAATCTGATATAGTGTTAGATACACTGGGATAATCTGATATAGTGCTAGATACACTGGGATAATCTGATAGTGTTAGATACACTGGGATAATCTCATATAGTTCTAGTGTATAACTAGGTACCTGGTCATGGCTGGCCTGTATGGAGCTCCCAATGCCATGGAACGTCATCTGAACGGGCGAGAGAGTGAGATACGTCACAAAGTCTGTGTCCGTCTGTCTGTCTGTATACTGCACCTGAAACACAGAACGGCCACAGTGAAGCGTGTGATTACAATAAGTGTGCAGTGTGATTTTGAGCAAAGTGGCTCTTATTATTATTATTATTATTATAATTATAAGGAGAGGGTATGTCTAGTAAAAATACACACCCTACAGCTCAACTTGCTAAGAATGTGGATCCAGTGACGTTTTGCTTCCTTCACTGCTCTGATAGTGTGTGTTAGTATTACCAGGGTGTGTAGGGGAAATCCAGCCCAGTTTCGGCTCTTAGGGTCTTTTAAGGACACGAGAATATGTCCAACTGTACTCAACACCAAGAGGAGAGAGAGTGAGTGTGTCTCTGTGTGTGTGTGTGTGTGTGTATAAAGTATCCAGTCTCACCACAGGCACTTTTTGATCATTTCATGCCTGACCTAAATACACCTCAGACAGAGAGCGAGAGAGGGGGGGGGGTGGATAGATAAATACAGAAAGTGTGTAAACACACACTCCTAGTAAGTAACAGGGACCGACGGATATTTTTAGGAGCTTAAAAATAAATAAATAAATAAATAAATAAATGGCAGTATTGAATGCTGAAGAGGCCACAGCCGTGTAAAACATTCTTAGTAGAGAACTTACACATAAACTATAATCAAAGTAGGCATGTCAGAAAAAAAACAGCGTAGCACAAGGTGGCGCCACAGAGCTATCAGCGCTAGTAGCCTAATGCTACAGTAGGCGAATTAGCCACCTAGCGATTCAGAGCGCTAGCCACTGGTGTTAAAAAGCATTCAGCGCACGTACACCTTATTAAATGGTTACGGTTAACACCTTATTACAGGATAAAACAGTGGGTGCTATTTCATTTGATCTGCACCATCATTAATAATTACTACTGCCATCATTGGCACGGTCTTTTTCGAAGCTACTTTCTCGTAATTACGAGAGCTTACTTATAGAGACAGTAACTCGTAATTACGAGATGATGTATCTCGCTTTTCATTTCTTTTGCGACTACACTGCACATCCATTTCTCAGAGTGAATGAACGACAGTCCAGGATAGTCGGCGATCTGAGACACAACCAGCTCGTCATTTCCTTCACACCACAGCTACAGCAGCTGGCTCTTGTCAGAAACTCAAAATCGCGTCCGGCGCTGTGTTTGCTGACGAATACCCGCCGCTCGGTTCGGCGAAGGTGAGACAGGAGGAGCGTTTGATGTGGGGACCAGAGAGAGCGCTGAGCCGAGTGCGACGGTTTTGATGTGGGTTTCACACGCGAAAGAGGAGGAAGGACAGAAAAAAATGAGGGAAGAGAGAAAGAACAAACTGTCAGTCAGGGCCCAAATATTATAAACACGCACTCAGCAACGGGCTGCACCTTCACTACAGACGGACCTGATCCGACTCACACACACACTCGCATCGAATACACACGCGGTCCCATTCACACAGCGCCTGTTAGTGTACACACTATCATTCAATTAATAACCGCTAGAGTATTGTTTACACTGAGCGAGAGACAGACAGACAGAGTGAGAGAAGGTGCCTAAACATAGGCAGGAAGTGAGACGGGGGAAAAAAAGGGAGAGTTTGGAAGAGACACAAGAAGACAGACAAAGAGAGAGAGAGAAGAGGATAAACATGACAGATGCTTATTGTCAAGCTTGATTCGTACCTTGTCAGAATAGTCTGGAACAAACTCCTGAACGTTCCTGGTTTTCCAAACAAAGCGGGAGCAGGTTAGTGAGTACAACTTATTAGTTGTAGTCATAGACAAAGATGCTTACCAACTCCTCAGATAAGCTAATATTCCCCCAATTTGGCAAAATGGTTTGTTGCGCTATGTTTTCATGCTAAAGAGTTCTGTGTTTCCTTGTTAAGTCTTCTTAAATGGTTTGCGCCCATGACGCATCAACATCAACGTCCTAATGCCGAACGTCGCCACTTTTCCTGATCACGCAGCTTGCAGGTAACTGCATGGGCTGTGTTCACAAAGAGTCTTAAGGCTGACACTAGAATCTAATTAGAGGCTAAAAACAAGTCTTAAATGACTTCTAAATCAGTAAGAGCCATAAGCAATCGTCAATAAACGCTTCAGGCGATTAACTGCACAATCAAGTTATATTTTTCTTTTTTTTTATAGCACTGATTGTTGGAGTATTTCAATGATCGTGGAGACACCGTGCATGCACTCCTGGGCAAATAAAATAAAACGAGGCAAAGCCAATATTGCAAAACATGAAGCTTTTAATGGTCTCAATGGCAAATAAATAGTCAGGAAAATGAGCAAGAATGAAACAAATGGATGAAGTAACTCGGTGTGATGCAGCTTTTCCCTCGATTCCCTTTAAACGCTGAAGTCTTGTGGGTAAACCTGCAGACGGCTTTTTACAGAAAGAAGAGTCCGTGTTGTTCCACTCGACGTTAAAGTCTTCAAACAGAAGAGATTTTGGAACATTTTGAACCCCCAGTTTCAATTTTATATCATTTAAACATTTCCATCTTTTCAGGATTTTCTCTTTGCGCACCAGAAGACTATGTGAGTGAACGTCCCTGTTTCCAACAGTTTCAGCAACGAGCATCGACCAGCAAAACAAGGCCGAGGCCTCAGGAGCGCTTTTTTTTACTTCTTGTTCATTTTCTGCCCAGTGATTTTTGTTCAGACCATTAAAAGCGTAATGTTTTGCAATATTCAGTTTGCCTCATTTTTTTTTTTTCACCCAGGAGTGTACTAAATACATCTTACACAACTCTCAACCTTACAGTTATGAAGTGAAGATGAGGTATTCACAACAGAGTAAACACAAAGGAAAAACACAGGACAGGTTCCTCCTGAGTCTGGTTCCTCTCAAGGTGTCCTCCTCACGTCATCTCGGGGACTTCTTCCTCGCCACTCACACCTCTGACCTTGGCTCTCGGGTCTGTTTTTGGATTTCGGTGTCTATTATTAAAAGCACTAAACAAATAAACTTGAATCGAATCGACCTGAATACGGCCCCAGACCTCCGAAGCCTGAAGAGTGAAACGGGCATTGTTAGCACTAAGCCGCAGTGGTGTATCCGATGACGTCAGAGAGCGTGATGACGTAATGGGGTGTGTGTGTCTGGTATCGTTGCAGGCCTGCTCTGATTAGGAGTGACCGTGAGCGAGCCAGTAATGAGTGTGTGCGAACAGGTGGTGTTTCTGATCACTGAGCTCCAACGCTGTGCTGCTAACGCGGAGATTAAATCCACACAATGAGCACATTGAGGCGCAGGCTCGCTACGCCGAGCGGCCAATCATCAGTCAGTGCTCGGCCATCAGCGCGCCGCGATACGGTTACAGAGCAAGCAGGTGCACACGGACGGCCTGTCCCATTAAACCGAGTCCTCCAAATAATTCATAAACAAATACTTGCACGTTTTTCATTTGTTTAGAACAAATCGGCACTTTTTTCCTCATCATGAAACACCTGCACACTAAAAAACGTTGCAAAGTAATTTAAAGCTATGCATTTAAAAATAAGTACATCCCCTTGGAAACTCGCACTGTACCTGGATGGTGTACCTTGTGTTTTGCACCTGGGGTCATAAAATGAATGCTAATCTAAAAAGGCTGCCTTGTTCCAAAATCCCAAACGAAGCTCTGCGTTCAGTCCCCGAGTAAAACACACAGCCTTGGATTTCTGCATCTGCGAGTCTCTCTGTGAGATAATACGGCAAACATGTCGGAAATATAACACCGTGTGAAAAGGTCTATCGGCCCAAATCCCATCCCGTACTCGGAGGGAACCGTTTCCGTATCCGCACACCAAATTCAAACTTCCGTTGGTCACAGGCAAGGAGAAGTGCGTGGCGTCGACGTTACCGTAGCGATGACACGTTGTTGTCTCACATTGTACCGAGTTAGTGTTTGATCAGCTCGCTCGTGTTTGAACAGGTATTACATGAGGTCGGGCTCGACAAACGATGCGCCGACGTATTCGATAAACCCGAAGCGTTCGCATGCGACGTCATGCTGACGGACGCCCGTCACGCCCCGCGTTCCAAAATGTGTAGCATGAAGGTCGTTTCGTCACAGAATGTTTACTGTTGCTATACATAGTCGTGGCATTCAACGGTCAAACAATTAGCAATTATCCACCCTGTTTAATGAGCCACAAATTACGCTGAGGTTGACGTGTGTGTGTGTGTGTGTGTGTGTGTGTGTGTGTGAGTACACACACTAATGTGTATTAGCTTTGGATGTATGCGTGCGTAACCTGCCTCTTTTGTTTCTTGTGTGATATTTGTTCTGTGGTGATCTACGCCGGACAAATTCTTTAGCAATGAAGCAAAGTCAGAGTCAAGAGCTTCACCTGCTGCTCTGCTCCCCACACACACACACACACACACACACACACACACACACACACACACACACACACACACACACACTCTACAAAAGGCCCTTTATGATGCCCACCTGATGCTCTGAAACACTGCGTTCCCACAGAGATACACTTCTTTTATGCTCTCTCTCTCTCACACACACACACACACACACACACACACACACACACACACACACACACACACTGCATAATACCCACAAGGGTAAGTGAGAAAGTCCATCTAGACCAAAATATCAAGTCCACTGCACGAATATTAAAGTTGCTCTTCCGTTATAACTTAAAACGAAAATTCTTTTCAGACTTTCACGTCTTTCACTTTTAACTCCGCCCACTATCCGTTCATTCGTACACGTTCCTTAACACTCCGATCCGCTTCATTCCACGTGACATGTCGCTAATTTGAAAGATATTATTAGGAACATCGATAACTGTTTATACGGAAAAAAATGGCCTGGACGTTTTTCTTTTAAGAGCGTCTTCAAAGCGAGACGCACACTTTGACCATTCAAAAGCTGGATTTTTCCGGTTTCAGGAGGCATCTGAATCTATGCATAATTAACTAGACACGGCTGCATTTGCATAAATAAATGTTAATTTTCGGAAAAGTTTAAAATCGACTGGTCGCAGTGATCATTTTTTTTTAATTAATTTATTTTTTAAATGACTGTTTACATGTAATGTCTGAAATATCGTCAATATTGACAAATGCATTTTTCGTTTAAACCTATATGTATGCTAATTGCCTGCCGGAAAACTTTCTTTGGAATTTCTATGTGGGTCGAATCAATGTGAATCAGACAAAATGAATCAGCGAACAGATTCATTTGAACAAACCGAATCAGTGCACAAAGCGACTCACCTAACACAAAACCTCCTTACCCATAACATCAGGTCCTTATATAAGATGTGGCTTGGAGTCGACGGCGTTTCTGTGCTCCGCTCTCAACGATCGATTCTTCCGAATGAACTGAATCAGTAAAGTGACTCCTTACGGCTGCGGTCTTGACTCAAACCTGCTGTGTTTCGGGTCCTGTTTAAAAATTCCATCATAAAGAAAACAACGGTGCATCGAACACATGTAAAAGTTTTTTTTTTTTTTTTTTTCATATTAAAAGCACCTGGCGTTAAACAAACATGACTCGTTACGGGTGATACACACCCAGGTGCTCCCAGTCATCCACCTCATTTCCTTTAAGCTGCACGTGGCCAGAGGCATACGGTCACCCTGATGCATTAAATTCCTAAATATTTTAAAGTAAAAGATGTCAATGCAATCTGATGGATGACACAACAGAATTAAACCCTATTATTTGTCATACCTGCGTTTTTTCTCCTTCCAGCCTCTATTATCATGATATACCACCTCATCACTGTAACGCAGACCGCTCCGGCCCTAACGAGGCTTCGCTTCGTCGCTGAGTGCATTAAGACTGGAAACTGAATGGACATATGTTCTGGTTTGGGTCATGAAAGTAAAGTTTGCTCAAAATAATGAACTTCGAGAAAGAGAGAAAGTATGAAAGCATGTGTTATAAATTATAAACACTCACTCCATTATTTCTGCCCTATTTCCACCAGATACAGGCAGAGCCAAGGGGGAAATAATAGCACACATGGATAGACACACACCGTACACACACACTCTTGTAGAGAGAAAGAAAAACAGAGAGAGGCTGAAATCACAAAAACTTGATGAAAAACAATAATAATTTCACTTGGTTCATCGTTCACTGTAGTGAGCTTTACTTGTTTGATGCTAATTCAGGTTCATAGTCATCTTGATGATTAACAAAGAAAAATATATCACTGGTGAAGTGATGTTTATTTCAACAGTATTGAAGGAGTCTCCAGTGTTACAGTTCTCCATGACGAAGGTTCTCAGGACTGCATCGTGAAATAACCATGAGAGAAAAAAACCAGAGGTGAGAGAACATTAATCATATACACTACCTGTTAAAAGTTTGGACACACCTTCTCTTTCATAGGCTTTTCTTTTTTTGTTTATTGTAAAACAATACTGAATACCTCAAACTACGAAGCGACACAAACTGAATTATGTAGTAAACAAAAAACAAATAAAATATGTTTCATATTTTAGATTCTTCAAAGTCGCCCCCATTGAGTGTGATGATATTGTGGGCATTATCTTAACCAGCGTCATGAAGTCGTCACCTGGAATGCTGTTCAGTGAACAGGTGCGCCTCGTTAAACGCTTATTAGTGGCATTTCTTGCCTTCTTAATGCGTTTGAGACATACAGTAAATAGTAAATCGGAAATGATAAAAATACAGTATTTTTTATTGAACAACTGGAGTAATCCATATTATGTCAACAAGCGCTCGACTGAGTAAAGAGAAACAACAGTGTCATTACTTTAAGACTTTATGAAGTGTCTTTTAAGTCATAAAAATTAGAAAAAAACTTTGAATTAGAAGGTGTGTTCACACTTTTCACTGCTAGTGTATCTTCAAATGGTTACAAAGCAGGATTAATTAATTAAAATAAATAAATAAATAAAAAAATCTAATAATTGGTATACAAGTCAGGACATGCTCACGTCGAGGTGATAACATCACACCAGCGTGGCAGGGATTATTTTCCTGCGCCATCGTGGTTTATTTCTTACATAAATAAGCACATTTAGCACAGAAAAACAGATACGTTTACGTCCTGTATAATTTTGCTTTGAAATACGAGTAGGAAGTCCTTCAGTGACGACCCTCAACCACGAAATTTCACAATTTTTGTCCTTGAGCTTGAACTGAGGAAAACCACACCATGAGTTACAGAGCGGCTACAAGAGGAGACCAAAAAATATATAATAATAATAATAAAAACTCTTCCTGAGCAGCCTGAACTAGCGATGAACGATTTAGCGATGAATCTCGTGACTGCGTTTAATGGAGACAAATTCATTAATAACGATTGACTATCATCATCATCATCCCTGCTCGTAAGTGAAGCTTCTTCTCACTCGTAACACCGAGCTCTTTGTAGTGTCTGGTGTTTCCGTGCACAGTGAACGAAATGCAGTGACACCGATTCGTTTGAATGAACCGGATCAGTAAAGTGACTCGTTAAGGCTGCTAACTCGGACCTGCTGCTCTCGGCAGCGTTTATGTCTCGGGTCCGATTTAAAAAAAAAAAAAAGAAACGAAACGCTTCCACAAAGGCAGATAGATAGGTGCGATCAGAACGAATGTTTTTACTCGGCGTTATTGAAAACACCTGGGGTTAAACAAACCCGGTTCTCTAGGGGCGATGCACACACGCAAGCGTTTCTAGTCATCAAGCAGATTTCCTTTAAATAGCATGTAGCCGAAGGGAAAGACCCAAACCACCCACACACACACAAACACACACAAACACACACACACACACACACACACACACACACACACACACACACACACGTAGGTATCCTTTTGTCAGGAAGTGAAAACAGATTTTGTTTCTTATCCACTAGAGAAATAATCTGTATAGGTAACAGCTTACTATTATGTTAATAAACACCAGAGACAACTAGATTTGCATTTGTATAAGGAAGGAAAAACAAGAAGGGCGGAAGAGCATATGTAAAATAAGCAGAAAGAAAAGGACGCAAAAAACAATAAGGAAAGAAAAAGAGAAAGTAAGGTAGAGCAGCGAGGGATGGAGAAGCGGGGGGGGCCTTACCGTGTGCACCTGCACCGTGTGTGTGTGTGTGTGTGTGTGTTTAAAGCAAGGTTAATGATCGTGACAGAGTGTTACCTTAACCCCAAGCGAAACTGTTTAGAGACCATGGCTGTGTCCCAAACCAAAACGAAATACTATTTCCACACTGTACGACACATACGTATGTGAGCCGCAGCGTCCCGATCCACTATAATACTAAGTAGCGTTACACAGTGCATCGTGTGCCAGACTGGACTGGCGACATCCCAGCAGTTTCATACCAGAACAGTGACATCTCTCTCCACATAATCCCACACCACACAGCGTCTCTGAATAGTGCTCCAGAGTTGTAATCTACGCTGCATTACAAGTAACATACGTGACGAAGAGTATTAACGTAAATATGTGAACTGCGACGTGCTAAAAGATTACACGTGGATAAGGTCGGCTGCATGCGTCGGCCATGTCCCGATCCGTCCTTGCGCTGCGCTGTAAGGTGCTAAGGCGGGTTCTCCGTACCTGGAAGCCCTGAATGTGAGCGAGGTACTCGAGCTGCTGCGACGGCTGGACGGAGCTGCAGGGGATCGTGGGCGTTTTTGGCGTTTTGCTCAGCAGCTCCCGCGCGATGGCGGCCGTCTTTGAGGCGCTGTTGTTGTAAAACGGGGGGCTCGCTTCTTTAGGGTTCATGTAGGTCACGGAGGTCACCGGGGTCATGGGGGTGACGGAGGGGGCGGTGCCGGCTTTATTCCTGCTGGCCTCCATCTCCTGATACACGTCCGGAGAGAGGTGGAGGATTCCTTTCTGTGCTGCAGGATGAGGAAAGAGAACAAGTCGACAGATACAGTGTTATTCAGGGTCGTTGTCTGATTTTTTTTTGCTGCACTGGCTAATTAAAAAACGCACTAAGCATATTTGTCAAGAATCTGCACTTCCTAAAAACAGACGAAGCGCACGTCTCTTCCCTACGAACTGCTGCTGAGATCATAAAGACTCGTCTCATCCCGGAACATCCGGTCAACTGTTTACTCTTCTACGACTGCATACTGTACAAGACAATCGTTTACAGTCCCATTCAAGAGCAAGGGTTCCTTTAGGAGTCTGGTTCCTCTCAAAGTTCCTTCCTCATGGGAGTTTTTCCTCGCCAATGCTGGCTAACAAGAGATCTAAAGTTACGTCTGGACTCCCGTGACGCGTCAGGGTGAAAATCTGTAATGTATAAAGAAAGAAATTCGAACGTATGGAATCTGCGTAACGACCGCGTGCTGAGCCGGAAAAAAAAAAAACCCTTACCCTGCTTGGTATTTTTAAAAGTGCAAGGTTGTTGTTTTTTTTCATTGGGTGTCGAGTTAAAGTGGCGCAAGACAGCTGGCCTCTTCAGGCCAGAAATTGGCAGTTCTCGATACGCGGGTCTCCGGATCGTGGGAACTTTTCCCAAAACGTTGGACGCGAGTCGCTAAAATTTGCACAAGTTGCTGTGCGTTAAAAAGACGCTATTAAATCGCAGGGTTAAATGCTGGGGTTCGCCAGTGATGCATTTCTGCAACTCGTTAAATATAAAAATATGAGCTTGGAGTCCCACTTGTGCTTTTTTGACTAATAACCAGTGATGAATTTAGTTTCTCTTATGAAACATAACACAATAACAGGCACTCAACAACAATATTAAAACTGAAGTGTGAGCCAGGATGACCTCATCGGTGACATTAAAAAAGCACTTAAGGTTTCAATAAAGTCGATAAATTACCCACTTTTTACCCCCAATGTCTTTACTCGGAGTCTAAAATAACCTAAGCAACAGATCTTTTTCTTCATCTGCACTATTAATGATGTCGAATACGTCGTTTTATACCCAAATGAATCTCCCATCAGCCATGTTGTACATTAGATGCCCTTCACTCCTTATTCGGTGTCCTAAGATGACAGGAAATGACTGTCCGTCGGCTAGGAGACGAGAAAACGTCTTCGGTCGTGAAAACAGAGACATATTTTTTAGAAGTGCTCTTCGACTCACGAACATGATAAAGAATGAGCGTGGTAGCCTAAGAGCGTGAACACGCGCGTGTTTAATACTGGCGCTTACTCATTTGAGTAGGAGTATCAGTACCAAAACAAACGCACTCGTAGTCTGAAAGCAAAGGTTTTCATTCCTATTGGAAAAGCTTTGACTCGAGACACAGGTATCCAGGTATTACACGATCAAATACATTACGCTAATGCATGACTGGCGCAGAACCTGTTCCTCGTTCCCCGTCTCAGCGTCAACGTAAACAGAGACACTGTATGAAGTGTAAGGACTGTGTATAAAGGCAACGCCGAACACTGATGTCTTTTATAAACCGGATTAGTCTCGGGTAGTTTATCACGCCGCACTGTTTGGACGTTTTAAGTCCTCTTGACTTTAACGATGTGTGTCTCATATCTGAGCATGAAACGCTCCCGGAGTTATAAACCCGAGAAGACAGAACGCACGAAAATCACATTCTGAGGGTTAACTAGTGGAAAAGAAACACACACACACACACACACACACACACACTCACATGTCTGCTCTGGATCATATCAAAGAGAACTGAAAGAACTGTAAATTACAGTCATTACTGTGACAGCGAAAGCTCTGTGGAAGGGAACGTTTACAGAGCGAGTGCGCACCGATAGCGTCCTACAGCAGCGCCCAGATAAGCGCCAGCCAGGAACACGTCTCCGCTCCGGCACAAAAATGCACTTCAACCCGACCGGGGCCCACGAGCACAGACGAGGGCTCCGTCCCAAACCACACGCTGCCACACTAAGGGCTATGTTAAAGTAGCATGCGGTTTGGGACACAGGCATCAGTTTTCTGCTCCCCAGTTTAGGGTCAAATAACGGAGACAGATTCTCCATCCTAAAAGGTGTTGCAGTGAATGGTATCGTAGAAGTAATTCCGCGCAAGAGACTTAACGATCGACGCACAGCAAACGGGCCCCGTCCTAAACCGCACACTAGTGCACTACATAGTGTGGCAAGAAGGCAGAATAGAACAAAAGTCGCTAAAAGTGTCTCTCTCAAACCTGATCATGACACTTTTATGAGTTGGTAATGGTGAAATCTCTCCTGACAGCCTGTGTTAGAGTGTGTGTGTGTGTGTGTGTGTAATCCTGAGTGACAGAAAAACAAGAGCCGCCCTCTGAGTATGTGTGAATAGGGATAGTCTGCAGGCCGTGCCCTCCAGTCAGACAGATTGAACACGCAGCATCACTTACACACACACTCACACACTCACACACACACACACACACACACACACACACACACAAAGAGAGAGAGAGAGAAAAACACTTACTGTTAGTGTTGGCTTCGGGGAAAGTGGCTCTTTGTCCATTCCAGCTTTTGTTGTCCATGTGTGGCTGATGAGCGAGGGGCAGCCGACACACACACACACACACACACACACACACACACACACACACACACACACAGAAGGAAAGTGAGTGAGACAGGAAAAGCACTTTTCAAACATGTCACACAGGTTAATCTTCGCTAGGAAGGGAGGACAGGAATTGAGACATCACAGCTAAATCCTACACAGTGGAGTATAATGGCGACACACACACACACACACACACACACACACACACACACACACACACACACACACACATTGTATGGCCAACTGGACTGAAGGTAAGGCACTACAGTTCTAGAGTCTAAACTCCATAGTGATGAGACAGGGTTCTACACTCCTCGTGAGAACAGACGCTACAGTAAGGGTGAGTCTTTGACTTCCTGACTGTGATTCTAGATTCCAGAATTCATCCCAGCGCGTTTCGACGCTTCCGGGTGTCAAGCTTCTAGACGCTTCGGCGACTCCAGAACTCCCACCGCACAGGTTTGACTCGCTGTACCCGCACCCCTACACTCGTCGGTGCGCTCTAGACCGGTTCCTGGTTGTGAGGGTTCCAGACTCTAACTTTGATGTCCTAGGCTCTGAACATGCGACTGTAGACCGGATCCTAGACTCCTGCGGTTCGACTGAAAATGTGATGTGCTACATGGGCTACGTCCCGAACTGCACACTGCCATACTAAACAGTGTGCTAAAACAGTGCACAGATTGACTCGTTGAGGCAGGAGCAAGGTGTTGAGCCGCCATAACGAAGATGACCAGTGACTGCGGCTGCGTCCCAAACGACACCAAATTCTGTACTGAAGTGTACGTCAGGGTCTGACAAACAGGCCTGTGGTGGCAGTGCTCTGACATACTGTGGAGTTTGCTAGTATACTTGTTTGCGTTTTCCAGTCTCTCTACTAACGTCTGTGTGTGTGTGTGTGTGTGTGTGTGTAGCACTCTTTAGTTATGTCATCTTGTTGCTGATCTTCAGAACGGAACAGGAGTTGACAGAAACACACAGCCATTAACATCTGGATGGAAGCGTTCTCTGTGTGTGTGTGTGTGTGTGTGTGTGTGTGTGTGTGTGTGTGTGTGTACTGACCTTCTCCTGTGTGTTCTGAATAGGCGTGGAGGCTTTGTATCCCAGATGGAGCAGCATCGCCTCTGCAGCTGCACGTTTAGCGGCTTTTTTATTCGACCCTGTTCCTGAGGTCACTTCATCACCCACCTTCACCTGATCTCACACACACACACACACACATACACACACACACACACACACACA
>JAQQZX010000019.1:11769624-11786452 GCA_030068355.1 Notoglanidium maculatum | reverse complement strand
CATGCACGGGGAGAACATGCAAACTCCGCACAGAAAGGCACCCTGGGTGACCCGGGGATCGAACCCAGGACCTTCCTACTGTGAGGTGACAGTGCTAACCACCGCATCACCGTGCCACCCCCTAATTATTATTATTTAATAAATAACAAAATGACTGGATTGAACAACACCTTTGGACCAATCAGATTCGAGAATTCGACATCTCATGAACATTTAAGAATGTCACATATACGCTTGAGAAAGTTTCATTTGAATTCTTTATCTTCAATGTAAAGAATTCTCAAAAGTGCATTACGTCTTACATAGCCAAAACACGAACAACACGAGCATCGATACAGAGCTTCACCTGCAAGTTCCAACCTTCAGTACTTTCCAATCATTTTAATGATAACGATAATTAGAAAGTGAAAGTAATAGGATGTTCCCACAGTTTACCTGTAAATCCCTTACACTAAATTACATCAGGTAACCTTGATGAAATGACAGAGGATGACCTCGATCACACCAGAGATGATTTCATCAGACCAATTTACATGTTCATGTCTAATGAGCGCTCTCATTAGAATTAGAAACAAAAGCCCAAGTGAGCCAAGAGATGAAAATGTTAATAAGAACTACCTCCCTGTGCTCTTGTTATGGTAAGAGCTGCCCTTTTAGACAATAGTCACAGTAATTGGGCCTCATTGCCAGGCTGCTTAGTATTACTTTTGCTTCTGATTATGTTAATTTTCACCCCTTTTTGCTCTTTTTGTCCTGAATGACATGCTTGTACTGTTGTGTTTATTCTCAGTCATGATGATATCTCAGTGATTATGTGCCGATTCCTGGACAGGGTTTCAATTAAGTAGGCATTAATACAGAATAATTAATTAAAAAAGCTTTAAAATTGGCTTTCTAAAACATGGCTTGACTTAAGATTAGTTACTTCTAGATTATAAAATCTTGATGTGTATTAGGGACAAAGTGCTGGACAAAATTTGCTTCTAAACCCTGGAAAGCCTTTGTGGAAATGGAAATTGAAAGTCAGAAATGGGCAACAAACCTAAAGCTTAAAACTATCAAGCAAAAATGGGATTAATAAATATTTTCAAAGTACCCCTTAATTAAATATCATCATAGCAGACACCAGTTGCGGGAGCCTGGGTATGATTTTATAATGAATTTAATGCAGATAGGCACAAATCCTCATCATTATCATCATTATTTCCTTCCAAAGTCATCTGGGATTGGCTCCAGCTTCCCTGAAACCTGTAATGGATAAGCAGTATAGATAATGGATGGATGAATGGATGGATGAATGAAATTGCACTTGGTTTAATTATTTATTGGGTCTATTGTGAAAGAAATGAAGATGTAATGTAATGCCAATGGTGATCCAAAAACAAAATCATTGACCACTTAGGCTGCTTTCATACCGGTCTTTTTCTCAACCTCGAGTACATGTTTTTTTTTTTTTTAATTAATGGAACTTCCATAATTGAGAAAGTTATTCTTTTCATACAAGTGGTATGTGACGTCAAGCACTTTTTGTGTATATATTCTATGTGACTGTTCAGGTCAGATGGCAAGCAATAAAAATAAAAAAATAATAAAACTCGTGATTACATAAATATTCAGCCTTGTTGCTATGAAAACTCAATATTAGTTCATTTGCAAAGAGACATGATTAGAGTTTTCAGAAGAATTACATCATTAGCACCTTTTGTCAGTAGCTTTACAGCCATGAGGTTATTGCTCTATTTTGCCCTCTAGTGGAATAACAGAGACTAGCTTTTCTTTCCTAATCATTTCCCCCCAATACTTCATGAGACAAGACACGAGATTCTTTTATTGTCACACAACGGTGTTGGCATTGGGGCAGCGGTAGCTCAGTGATTAAGATGGTTGACTGATTGGAAGTTCTGAGTTGAAAACCCAGCACTGCCACTGTTGGGCTAATGAGCAACTTGAGATAAATGTAAATAATTTAGATATGTGTAAGCTGCTCTGGAAAAGGCCATCTGCCAAATGCCATAACTGTAAATTGGTTTGGTACTGCTCAACATTATCAGGAAACCATACACTAAACAAAGTGCAAGACAGGACAAGAAGATAACACATGCATAAATGAGATGTGAAATTAATGCTTACAGTCAGTGCAAAAAGTAGCAGAAGGGTAAAAGTGATAGTAGTACTGAAGGGAAACCGGAACCAGTAGTAGTGATTTTTAGTAGGAGTGCAGATATAACACTGAAACACTACAGTCTCTGATGGCGGAAGGAAAGAAGCTTTTACCTCTGACATTTCAGTTCAATCATGGTAGACAAGATGGTTTTAATCTAGAACACAGATTCGAACTTTATTTGGTGGACTAGGTTAGATCCTTTATCAGGCCCATATACTAAATAATGCAAAAAAAAAAAAAAAAAAATGCAAAATACATTTAACGACTTTAATACAAGTAACTGTGAGCAACTGATCATATCACTTTCTCTCATAATTCCCATTCACGATGGTGCATTTGTTGTATCATTCAACTAGCTTCTGTATTCCTGCAGAGAAGACGTTTTTAGCCTGCTCCTGAAGTCAGGTGAGCACCGCTTCCAGATCCGGGCTGTAAGGAGAATGTAGAAGACGCTCGAACCCAAGCTGTTGCGCCATCTCTACTGTATTTAGACGCATTATCTAATATTTTCTAAATAGTTTTAAACAGCTACACAGGATATACAATAAGAGAATACATACTGTATCTGATGCAGTGTATACAGTGTTTTCCAAAGGCACTAAAATGGGCTTCTAAACACCCCATATACACTCTACTAGACCCCTAGTGCTAATATCAGCTTGGATGTAAGAGCTGGTGCTCAGGGGATGCTGGCTGGAAGTCTAGTCTGCAAAAAAATGTTTGGAAAATATTTCCATTGCCACCCCTTCATCAAAGGGGTAACCCCTTCATCAGACATGAGATTAGGAAGTGCACCTTGTTGGTGTCCCACAACTCCAGGGTCCTGAGGATCCTGAGCTTGGGTTACCATCTGTATGGACTTTCACATGTTCTCTCTGTGTTTGTATGGGTTTTCTCAGGGTTTTCTAGGTTCTACATCTGAAAGACATACTGGAAGGTGAATTAGTGTGCATGGTAGCCAGGTGTCCCATCCAGTTGTATTCCAGTCTAGTACACAGTGTTCCTGGGACAGGCTACGGCCACCATGACCAGGATAAAGTGGATACTGAAAATGAATAAATGAGTAGCACCCAGCCCTGTGATAGACTGGCAACCTGCCCAGGTGGTACCCGCCTCTCACCTAAACTCAGCTAAAGGGATAAGCGGCATACATAACGGATGGATGAATGGATGAATTGCATCTTTCCAATATATTTGAAAGTTGTAACACTTTGGACATGAATAAAAAACTATTTTTTTTGTAATTTGGTCTATTAGGAATATGGCAACTCCATGGAAATTTCCATGTTAACTTAATTGCAGCTCTTAAGTATCCTGAGCTTAGGCATCGGTTAACTTGATGTAATTAATATTTACTTTCTAATACATTACATTACATAAACTTTACAGACTGTTGGTTTACAGATTCCACATAAATCCTCAGATTCACAATAAAGGCAATGTATAGCCTTAAAAAATATATCTTAAATGTAAGACGTCGGGTTTTTGTTTTCGGGTCACAGATGAAGATTTGAGATCCAAAAGTAAAAGAATCTCATTCATAAGCATAAATCATGAAAACTAGTCTCATCTAAATCATGTAAATCTGTTGATGCCTTTTGAATTTCAGTGACGTAAAGAATTAAAGTTGCACCAAGTTGCACTGTAGCCTTGTAGTAAGAACTTATAAAACAGACCTACCAACCAGTGGCTGCAAAGTTCATTGTAAATAATCTGTGACAAATTCATACCTTTGTTTACTTCAGTAGTAATGATGATTAGTCAGATTATTTATATCTACATTATATAAAAATCTAGAAAGTGACTTCGTGTTAGGCATTTTAAGCTACAACTAGCCTTAATCTCGGTCCAGGAAATTGCTCCTGTGAGTTTATAGCATGGTTTATTACTGCTGGTTTATATTCATCGTTATTCGTTCAGCAGACGTGTTTATCCAGAGTGACTTATAAGTGAGACAGAATCCAGTCCATGTAGTGAGCCGAGGTTGTTATGGTGGCTTTCTGACAGTCCTGGGAATAAAATTTATAACCTCCCCAGAGACATGTCTCTAAGAGCGATATTGATAATAGTACATACAAATGTGACATAACCTCTGTCTTCTTCAGCTTTGATCTAGAGAATGATTGAAGAAAATAATAGAGAATCAAAATAAGTGATGGATAGACAGACAATAATATTAATAATAATAATAATAATAATAATAATAATAATAATAAGAGTAATAACAAGAGTTATAACAAGAGCGATCAATGATATTTAGATTTCTGTGCTCTTAATATTTAATTAGAAAGGAAAACGTGAATGAAAAAAAAATCATGTTTGTGAGCAAGTTCTTCAAAATCTGGACATATCCCAACCTTTATTCCTCTTCTCATTATTTGATCTGACCTCCACTGATGTTTTGCTACAACAAAAGTTGACACGTGACCACAAGAGGGCCCCCTTTAACCGTTCTCTGTTTTTTTTGTTGCCAGAGAGTTTTATGGAAAGGATAAGAAGACAACACAAACACACACACACACACACACACACACACACACACACACACACACACACACACACACACACAGAGAACCTGGCTCTCTCTGTGTTCAGTGAAAGTTATCCCCCTCCTGAGACTCCCTTTCACATCCTATCTTCATACACATAAGCACTCTGGCATTCACTCTCTCACACACACACACACTCACACACACACACACACACACACACACACACACACACACACGTATAAAAACTCACTGAATGTGTGCGATGTTACTAAGACCCTACAAACCAAGTTACTTGTATATTCATCTATGTGATGTCCGTCTGTCTAACCATCTATCCACATGTCTATCTATCTGTCTTACTATCCATTTGTCTGTCCATCCATGTGTCTATTTATCTATCCATCCGCCTGTCTTCCTATCCATCCACATCTCTATTCATTCATCCATCCATCCATCCAAGTTTGTCTGTCCACTCATCAGTGTGTCCGTCCATCTATCCATCTACTTGTGTGTCTGTTCAGCCATCCAACTGTATGTCTATCCGTCATATCCATGTGTCTGTCTGTTTCAGTGTGTTTCTGTCTGTCTGTCTGTGCATCTTTTTGTCTGTCTGTCTGTCGGTCTGTCCCTCATTAAAGCTAAATAAAACACATAAAAAAAGGAAGTGAATTTTAGTATTTATCTGAGCAGTCAGAATGGAAACACACACACACACACACACACACACACACACACACACACACACACAGAGTTCCTCACACACTTGATGGAGTTTATGATCCAATATTTACCCGACTTTCATGTGGAGGGATTTGATCATCACACTTTGATGTTACGGAAGAGTTCTGTACTTCTGAAACCGCCGTCTTCAGCGCAGGCCGATATTACACCTCCATATTTATCACAGTTTAGGATATTACCATAATAACTGACTCCATGTTTAACTCTGTGTGTGCTGCAGACAAAATATTTTTGAGGCCTACTTTTACAAAAGACTACAGAAGACGTAATTAATTAAAGACGTCTGTACATCTGTGTTTCTGCCTTCTTGTCTGTCTCTCTATCGAGCTGTCTATCTGTCTGTCTCTCTCTTTGCCTACTCATCCATACATTAGATTTATATTTACAATAAGGGATTTCTGACAACAGTTCCACTTGTACTATACACCGCTCTAATTAACCCAGATCCTGAACACGTCTGGAGCGCTGAGTCACCTGACCCCACACAGACTCCATCACTGCACTTATTGTTGGGAATTCAGCAGTGGAAGCTTTTTGCCTCCAGCATGTGATTGTCTAATCGCAGGAACAATGTCTTTGAGGAGATCTTGGCACTCCTTAAATCCATCGGGAGCAGACGAGCCATCGTCCTCGGCGTCAGACGGTGTAACGTCTTCGGCGCGGTGATGGAATTTCAACGAGGACTTTGATCTGACCAGGTTTTCTATCCTACATGGATCATGTTCTCCGGGAAGACGATGTGGTACGATCCGTGTAAAGGCAGGATGTGAGGACGGCAAGAGACACCGAGACCCACTGAGCGAAGAAAGGCTCTTTTGTATGGCATGTTGATGCGTCTGCCCCCAAGATACACACTCATGCACATGACTCAGACAGACAGACAGAGAGAGAGAGAGAGAGAGAGAGAGAGACAGACAGACAGACAGAGAGATATCCAGGTCTAAAAGTCTGAATCCACTGTATATCTGTCTCTTAATCTGTTGACCCATCTCTCTGTCTACATGGCCATCTGTCCGCCTGTCCACACATCTGTCTGCCTGTCCACACATCTGTCTCTCTATCTATCTGCCTCCCTGGCTGTTTGCCTGTATAACTGTCTGTCCATCTGTATGCACGTCTGTTTTTCCGTGTGACTCTGTATGTCTGTCTATCTGTTTGTGTAAATAGCCATTTGTCTGTCGGCTCATCCGTCCGTCTGCTGTCTGTCTGACCGTCCACCTGTATGTCTGTTTGTCAGCCCATCTGTCTATCTGTCTACGTCTGTCCATTCAAACAGCTATCTGTCTGTGTCTCTGCTCATCCATCCATCGACCTGTCTGTCTAATCAGCTTATACGGTATATACTGTAGGCATCTGTCTGCCTGCCCATTCATTTACCTGCCTGCCTGTCTGTCTCTCTATCACTCTGCAGCTCCATCGCATCATCTATGAAATTGCCCCATTAATTGATCAGTCTATCTGCTAAACTGTCTGTCTCTCTCCATGACTTTATTGCGCTGGAGGCGTTTGTGTGCTACTCGATTGAGAACAGCGATGAGCGACAGGTGATGACAGCGTGAGCGGGAACGCAACGACAGCGATAACGTCGAAGGTTCTGCGTGGATCTCCGTCTCAGCTGTCCGCGTAGATACGATACAAGCGCGAGCGAGTGCTGCTTCGCTGCAGCTGTTAAGAGTCAGACCGACGCTCTTTCCGGGTTTTTCGCGTCTTGCCCACGTTGTAACACTTACTCTCTGTTTCAGTGTTTATTCATAAAGTGCGCACTGCACATTCTTTCCGAATGCCGATCACGGGCCAAAAATTCCTGCGCAGACCAGGATCCCGCAGCTGAACGGGAGACGAGACGGGAAATGAGCAATACATCATTCGCAAGTTACGCTCTGCGTTAAGTTACGCACGCACTCTGCGATCTTCAGAGGGGTACCACAATCAAGGAAAACATAACATTTACAACATAATATTTACGCATGGAGGTTGCTCGTGAGGACGAGTGTTAGGATTTCTTGCTAAGGATGGAATAACAGACCGACTTTTTCCAGGCCTGACAGAGGGATTAACATCAGCACGAATCTGGCAACACTAACAGGACAAATACTAAACTAGACATGGAGGAAATACAAACAGAGGACCTTTCCTGCTTTGTGTAGAAAAAGGCACCTGTCACAGAGTAGTGAATATGTGAGTATGTAAATCTCACACATTTACACTGAATGATTAGGTTAGATAAATAAAGTAAAGATTTTCTGAAAGCTGAAAACTTGTTGTCCTTCAGCATGTCATGCTATAACGTGTGTGTGTGTGTGTGTGTGTGTGTGTGTGTGTGTGTGTGTGTGTGTGTGTGTGCGTGCGTGTGTTTTTACCTCAAAATTCACAGGCATGTTCCTCTTCAGTGCGATCTCATACACCAGGCTGATTTCAGATTTATTTGCGTCGCTGTCCTCCTCCGAACCCTTTTTCTCCTCCGGACTCTAAAAAAATGAAACGCACCGATCGACCCCTTTTTCTTTCATGACTCTCAAAAAAATAAAAAAATAAATTTTTAAATGCAGTCACCGTTATTCCGTGCATACGAAATCGTTCCATCCATAACAATGAAATGTTCTGAATTAATAACAAAATTTGGAAACTGAAATTATATTTATTTCAGTGCAGAGAGTAAAGTACCAGAAAAAGTACCGTTGGGTTCCCGGTACCAAACTACAGGTACCGGTACATGCTCAAATGTGGACGATACCCAATCCTAACTGTGCTTCCTCAGACACAAAACACACTAATTAGCAGATTTTTACACAAAGGATTAATAATTATTACAGGAAGCTCGACTCCAGCAGTTCCTGGTTTGCACAAAAGTACCAGAAAAGTACCCAAAAGGGCCCTGGAACCACAGCATCAGTTCCTGACAAAATTCCTGCAGTGGGAATACATGCACTACATGCACGTGTGTGTGTGTGTGTGTGTGTGTGTGTGTGTGTGGGTGTGCCCGAGGCAGTACATGAGCATGGTGTTCTTCTCCCGGTAACATAATACAGGAAGAGAAGCAGCTGATAAAGAGCTCGTTATGAACACAGCGAGACTGAACAGGAGAGAAAAACACAATATTACAGCTTGAATAACTAGATCGATGCCAAATGCTCTCACACACACACACACACACACACACACACACACACACACTTGTCCATGTGAATTCATAATTATGTAGCTGAACAACACTATGCTATAAACAACTCTAACCCTAGATATTTTTTTGGCTTTTTTAAATAAAAAAAAAAAAAAAAAAAAGGTTTCCTCCATATGACAGATTTACATATCCTTGTGAGGACATTTGGTCCCCATTAAGATCTAAAAACACACACACAGTGAATCAATCCAATAAAAATAAAAAAATGAAACAAAAGCAAATCAACGGTTGTAAATTAAACAAATAAAACAAAAAGCAAAATAAAACAAAATTCAATTCAATTGAATGAAATTTAATATAATAAGAAATTGAATTCAGTTGAACTGACTGGATTAGTTTAATTAAACTTAAAGACTCTGGCCAAAAAAATAGACCCACTTGTGTTATTTCCTCCAGTAATACTTCGCTCCATCGATCCTATTCTGGAATTTCCCTTCGATGGTTAAAGGATTAAAATTTAAATTTAATTATGATTAAAAAAAACCCATCGCTGATTATTTCCATGACGATTTATGTCTCTTATTGTAATTAGGAGTGTGAGCTATGGGACACGTCTACAGCAGACTAACCCTGGTCAGGCATTTCTACGGTAAGATGTTTAACTAAGCAAGACGCCACTGGAATAGGAGCTGCTGAGCAGATTCGGGGTGTGTAAGTGTGTCAGACGACTCCGCGTTTATTCACACACCTCGGGTTTTTTTCAACCTGTAGCTATGGTACGGTCTACTACGTGTTCTACATGGTGTGCAGAATCAGAGGGAGGGCGCGAGGGAGCGGTGACATCAGCGCTGGCACGGAGCGTCAGTGTGTTCAGTGATTTATACCCACTGACACAGTGTTAAGCGTACAACTGGGCACGCATAAAAGCCCTTTAAGAGTGTGTGAGGTCGTCTTTACACCCCAACGTGACAGTAAGGGGAGGAATAAAGATACAAGAACAAGGGGATATGAGATCAGCAGAAGGGCATTGTGGGTAACCTGCCTACAGTTACATGAATAAGAAGATGAAGAGAGAGTTCGGGTGATGGACATCATCGGAGAAGGAAAGAGGAAACAAAGACAGCGGGATTAAAGGTGTGTCATGTAGTATGTATCGCCTAATCCCTAATCCCTACAGTGGAGAATAATTTGGACTACACAGCACAGAGAAAATGACTGTTGGTAGCAAACGCATGGTTTGTTCTCACCATCACCTGTCTGTTGGGGACGTGTCCCAAACCACTCACCTGATTCACTAATCACCATACACTGTCATGACTAAGGACGCGTCCCAAACCGTTTGTTCACATAAACACCATAACATTTGAAAACTAGCCTATTGACCGTCCACGTTAAATAAACACCGTTACTAACACTACAAAGCTAACGTCCAAAACCGCACCATTCTCAATAAAACCTGCACACAGTGTTCAAATGCTGACATGCATTATGGGTACCGAGTCTCTGCTCACGTTGAGTCTGTGTCCCTTGTTAATGTGGCCATGTCTTAAGCTGTGTGTGTGTGTGAGCGAGAGAGAGAGAGAGAGAGAGAGAGAGAGTATGTATACCTGAGGTTGCTTTTCTGGAATGGGTTCGTTCCTCAGCGCCTGCAAAGCTTTCATGGCTGCGTTGTGCCGAGCTGCTTGGCGAGTTCGGCCTTCGCCAATAAACTCGTTACTGCCTACCGTCAGCTGCACGTAAAACACCTTGGGGACTGGATAGTGATACCTCGAGCCGAGAAAAAGAGGGGAAGAAAGGAGGGGGAGGATAGGGAAAAAGATGTTTGAGTCAAAACAGGATTATATTATTGAAGCACGACAGATTTATCACGGCGTAAATCAGGCCTGTTGAACTGGCGGACACGAAATAATGACTCAAAGATTCCACTCTGTCGTCTCCCGAAACTCAGACATCACTCGTTTCTACGGCAACACACACAACACCATGACGGACACCCAGATCGCTAACACGTAGCTAGATTATGGTAGGGAAACCATATATTAGTGATTTCCACCGGCTAAAATCTACACGCTGAACGCCTCGCCTTATTGTACTGTTTGTTGCGAGATCGGCGTTAGAGAATGTTAGGTAAGAAATGAAACATGACGGGGAGTGCTGTTATATGAAAGCGGTATAAGGTGTGATGCAGCCTGACAGGAAGCTTTGTTGCTGTTACCACCCTGAAGTTGGTTATTTTCCAAAAAAGGATGTACCAAAGAGTTATATTCCTCTTATTAAACAGAATTATGCCAACAATTAAAATGTTTTATTTTATTAATTAACAACCATCATACTGTTAACCATTAGTACAGTTAGCCAAGCAGTGAAGCTGCACAAGCGTCCACTGTGTTTCTAATTTTTCCTTCTTATTATTATTCCTGTTCATCTTCTTCTTCTGGCCAGGGGGTCTATGGCAGCCCATAGAACCGTACGGTAAAAAGTTTTGAAATTTGGTACCGCGATTGGGGACAGTCCCCTTATTGTTTTCACCAAGTTTCATGTTCGCACCTCGAATGCTCTAGCGTCACCAACAGGTCAAATTTGGAGGTGCAGTTATGAACGTGAGCCTTGAACTGTATGACTGATTTTCAAAAATGAGGTACCATTTGATTCCTTGGCTCAAG
Source organism: Notoglanidium maculatum (assembly GCA_030068355.1). NCBI lineage: Eukaryota > Metazoa > Chordata > Actinopteri > Siluriformes > Auchenoglanididae > Notoglanidium > Notoglanidium maculatum. The sequence continues at coordinate 11,775,271 of JAQQZX010000019.1, read as the reverse complement.
CAAAGTTCAACGTATGTAAACATTTCTCGCAGGTTCTCACAAATCTTTCCAATTTTCACCAAATTTTCCACAGGTGATCTTGAGAGCAAGCCTCACTAAAGTTATCACATGGCTCAGGAAGTCAAACTTGGTGCCTGGATTCAGAACCACTTCCAAAACCACAAGGTTTTTCCATCACAGCCTTTGGTGTTTTGGATTTTGGGTAAAAGTGGCTGTTATGTCTAGTTTTGTCTTCAGAGATCCCAAGGATGGGACGTGACAATCTATCACGATGACCAAATTTATGTAGCCGCCATATTGGATTTAATCAAAAACCCTTAAAGTTTTCACTGGCCACAAACCTTGTCAAATCTTCACCAGAGTCGACAAACATCATCTTCGGAAAAAGACTCATGAGGGTTATCATACAGGTTATTTCATTTCAACAGGAAGTGTGCTCATATCCTGGCCAGTCTTTGGGCAATTGACATGAACCTTTATTCAGGTATATACAGCCATGCCCTTTAATTTAATACTTGACAAAGTTACATGACCTTTCCATGGCAACTATGTCCTTCTGTTCTGCTTGGCCCCATTATCTCATCGCTGCTTGCATATGTATTAGTTATAGTAATTTTGGAAATGGTTCAGACCACTTCAGTTTTTACCTATTTTGTGTGAGAGATGACTTTTTCCCATAAATGTTCACACAATAATCCATAATGACAAAGCAAAAATATGTTTTTAGAAATGTTTGCCGATGTATTAAAAATCAAAGACCGAAATCTCTCTTTTAGATAAGTATTCAGACCCTTCTTTCATTTCTTTGCTGATTTACAGAAGAACAGTTTTCGAATTACAGCTTCTTGGGTAAGTTTCCACAAGCTGGCCGGAGGTAAAGCAGTGAATTGGTGCAGCTTTGAGAGGAAAAAGGTTGCAGCTGATGACTTCCTAATGGTACTTGAAAATGTACCGATATTTATAAGTGTGGCAAGAATGACGATAATCCTGCGTGATGATAATTAGGAGAAATGAGGGGAGAAATCCGTGCCAAAATATTTTGGCCAGTACATGTGTCCTTAATCTTTACTACTTCCCCGGCCTGTGATGTTTCACAGAGAACAGACTACGCACACAACAGCAAACAGAATTTTGTAGCTGCATTATTATAACTGGCTTTTATTATCAGTGTTCAGCTGGCATCGGTTGTCCAGAAGAGGGTTGTTGACGTTCACCCAGAAACGAGGCTCCGCATTATCAAAGTGACACAAACTTTCTCACAGCACACACAGAGCTCCTGTGGAGAAAAGGCTGAACTAAGGAGCAATGGACAAAAGCTTAGAACAACTCAAGAAAAGAGGACAGATTTATATCCGTGGCCGAACCCAAACGATATTATCCTAGTTATAAATGGTGAAATTAACGCTGTAGGGCAAGCGAGGTAATGGCCCCCGGTGGACCGCGCCTCAGGAAAGCAAAACAAAAGCCCCGTCACATTTCTGCACTTTCTCCTGCGTAACTCTGGCTCGCCCACGCAGCCTGTCAGACGGCTCTTCAGAGCCCAGATTTAGGAGTGTGTTCGGCCTTTATGAAGAGTGACACAGACTGATCCGGGGTCAGCGCCCTGATCCCAGGCACCCCCCACCGCAACCCATTCACACTCCAAAATCACACGCTTAGCACGCTAGCACTAGTCAGGGAATCCAAATCCAAATCTTGCAGAGGTCACTCGCGTAGAGCTCGACCCAATGAAGAGTTGTTTCATTTTATTTTACTTTACTCGCTATCAGCCATTATTCCAACATTAAGTTTTCCCTGAAAACAGCTTAAAATATTAGAGATGTTTATGATACCCAAGTTGCGTGCTATGGTAAACATTCTGGAAGGGGCCAAGTTGAACTTGACGTCAATGGCGTCAACAGGGAAGCCTTCTCTGGCAGCAAGTCTAGTCCTTCTTGTTTCTAATATGCTTTAGAAGCTTTAAAATACATTTGAAACAGGAAGGAACAGGAATTGTTCAGACATTTGACCTTGCTGTGACCTTGACCGTGTTTGGATCAATTCCAAAATCAGAGCAGTTCATCTTCTGGTTGCAATAATAATTCTATACAAATCATACAAATGTTCAACCACTTGTACTGGAGATACCACGGTTATACGGGAATCCTGGACAGATGCACGGACAACCCAAACATATCGTTCCTTTAGCGCCTACTGGCACCGGCATAGGAATAAGAAATTGTGATAAAAATCTGAACTCGGTGGTCAGACAGATGACAGAACAGTTTGGGCGTGGCCTAATATTCTGGTCAGCATGCTTGATTAACAGCCCCATGTCCAAGACTCCCAGCCTGCTCCACCACTCAAGAACTAAACACAACGACACGAGAGTGTCGACTTTTTTTTTTTCCATACAGGTAGATAGCGTAAAATTTTGCATCCTCCTAAGCTAAGACAAAAAAAGATGGTCACCATGCGTGATTAGCCAATCATAGTGCCATAAATTCTTGCCGCGTCTTGGTCGGGAGTCTGGCAACACTACAAGTGTGACCCTGACCAATCATCGTTGACGTCCTTGCGAGTTGCCAGGGAGGAGGGTCAAGAAACTGTCAATCATTGCTACAGGGACACGGTGTAGGAGTTATCAAACCAGGTGAGATTATGTCACACTATAAGGTCACCCAGAACAGGATGGGTTGTTTTTTGAGTCCCTTTAGAACCATGGGTTCCTCTTTAATTTCCTTCCCCTACCTACCTCAGGGAGTTTGTCCTTGCTATAGCCACCTCTGGCATGTTCATTAGGAAATCTGGAAAATGCAGTCTCAGGAGGCTCGGAGGGATCAACATTCAAAAGTGATCAAACTCTCGTTTCCTGTCTTCTAAGATGCCTTCAAACTGCCCCAAGTTGAAGACATCATCGATGCATCCTTGATGCTGCCTGTTACCCATAAATTTGTGCGGCAGCTCCTTCAAACAATGGAAAGAAATTCAAAAAAGGTGGTGGACCAAACTTGTAAATCTGTATACAAATGTCAGCTTTTATGGCTTGTTTTGCTTAGATATATGAAAAGTTAAAAAGAAAGAAACACTACACTACCTTATAACCCTGTGGCTGCAACCGACTAAATTTGTTTCATATGATTCGTGAGGCATCTGCTGGCCAACTAGCTAACATTACGGTTTAGTTACACGGCACGCTGACGTCAAGCGTCGCAATAAATACAGTTCTAATAGGCGTTCCAAATCAACGTTCTTAGAAGATGCCTTCAGTTAAAAGTCATGCCTTATGAGACAAAGCAACAAGGCAGCGACCTTCCGCTTCGAACGCAGCCAATGGCTCCAGTCAGAATGGATCCCCTCAACAGCCAATGAAAATGCAGAGTGACTGCTTTAAAAAAAAAAGAAAAAAAAAAGCTAAACTCCAGAAACCAAATACGCCCTCGCTGTTCGACTACATTTGGGGTAAGGGGAACATAATGTACATTTCATTTTTGGCCAAAGCGTTCCATCAGTGTTCGTTTAACGTTTGATCGATGGAACCAGAACATCGTTCCATACACTCGAATCTGCAGACCTTGCTGCACCTGAATACTCCACGCTGTTTAATTTCATAAATATTCCAGCTGCGTGGGTTCATCTGTTACTGAACCTCCGCTTCATTGCGAGCTCAGATTTAATTCTGATGGAAGCCATCTGGGTAAAAGTTAAGCTTGGGGCTTGTGCAGAACCCACCAAGGAATAATAATAAAACAGGAATTACACACATGCAGTAATGAAATGCAGAAAACAATTCCAGAATAATTATGAACATCCTGAAAAGAAAAGGCGGATCGTGCAGTAACTGGCGACGATCTGATCGGCTGAGAAACGTAACAGCCGCTGAGAACGAACGGTACACAGGAAAACAGACCCTGTGTGCACGTTCTCTGAATCGACCGTCAAATAACAAGGATTCTGAACTTCACACTATAAGAAGGCAGAAGAACTCAGCTCAGCTCTACTGGCAGAAACAGTACTGATAGCAGTAGTACTGACTTTAAGGTTTGTTACAATAGTAGTAAAAGGAGTAATGGGGCTAAATAGTACTAATAGTACAGTTAGCGGGAGTATTAGCAGTGTCAGCAGGAATGATAGTATTATTAGTAGCAATAATATTAGTTAGTGTTAGTAGTGGCATGACTACTAGTATTAGCAGTAATAGGAGTAACAATACTTACAGCAATAGTAGTGTTATTAGTAGTAGTAGTATTTGTAGTAGTAATGATAGTGGGTAGGTAATAGTGAATAATGGTGGTAATAGTAGTGATATTTTTAGTAATAGTAGTAGTGATCGCAGTATTAGTAGTAATTGTTGTAGTGTTAGCAGTAGTATCAGGAGGAGTGATAGTATTACTAGTAGCATTAATATTAGTTAGTGTTAGTAGTGGCATGGCTACTAGTATTAGCAGTAATAGGAGTAACATTACTTAAAGCAATAGCAGTTTTATTAGTAGTAGTAGTAATGATAGTGTTATTAATAAGGGTAGGTAATAGTGAATAATGGTGGTAATAGTAGTGATATTTATAGTAGTATTAGTGATCACAGTAATAATTGTTGTAGTGTTAGCAGGGGTATCAGGAGGAGTGATTATTACTAGCAGCAATTGTCGTCAGTGTTAGTAGCAGCAGGAATGATAATAGAAATACTAGTTTTATTCGTAGTAATAGTGTTTATAGTAGTAATGATCGTTTTACTAAAAAGAGTAGTAATAGTGAAACTGGACACAATAGCAGTGACGATGGTATAAGAAGTAGCAAGTACAAATAGTAGTATTAGTAGTAATAGGAGTGGTAGTAGAAACAGTAATAATAGTATGAATGATAGTGGTGGTGTTGCTCGTTTAGTTATAGCATCCTTATTAATAGTAGCAGTGAAAGCAGTAGTAAGGGTTGCAGTGGGGGAAGTAGTAGTCTTTACGATATTAGTAGTAGTAACAGTAGTAATAATAGTACTATTTGTAAAAGGAGTAGTTATAGTACTAGTAATTGTTGTAGAAGTAGTAGTAACAGTATTAGAAATAAAAGTGGTGGCATTAGTAGCAGTATTTTTAGTAATAGTAGTAAAATTCTGTTGCAGGAGACAACGGCTGTAGAAAAGTACTACATAATGAAGAAGTTCTAAAAATGTTTGCTAAAAAAAAAAAACAGAACCCTCTGCCTTTTAAGGATGTATAAAATACACCTTTTTCCCCTGAATCTTTATGAATATCATGCACTATCATCGTTCAGGAGCTGTTACTACTTTTTTGCACAGTGATGCTGCAGTTCACTCCCAGAATTCCATGGGGCGCCTCATTTAGGAGGGGGGTTTGGGTGGTGCGGCGATGGATTCGGGTGTCATGGTGGGTGAATACAGGTGCCTCAGCGTGGGAAAGGAACTGCTCTCGCGCGCGCGCACACACACACACACACACACACACACGCGCACACACACGCGCACACACACACACAGGGCCGTCTGGTCTGAATTAAAATGGAACGCGAGCCAAAGTGGGAACACCTAACAGGAGGAATGGGAGAAGCGCCAAACACACACACACACACACACACACACACACACACACACACACACACACACACACACACACACTAAAACCACACCAAAATAAAACATATAGTGCTTGTACTC
>JAQQZX010000019.1:11747108-11758377 GCA_030068355.1 Notoglanidium maculatum | reverse complement strand
TGTCTAGAGCAGCAGCGATGTTATGTCTAGACCAGCAGCGATGTTATGTCTAGACCAGCAGCGATGTTATGTCTAGAGCAGCAGCGATGTTATGTCTAGACCAGCAGCGATGTTATGTCTAGACCAGCAGCGATGTTATGTCTAGACCAGCAGCGATGTTATGTCTGAAGAGAAAATATTGGAAGAGAAGCAGTTTGGAGACACATTCTCTCTGCTGGCTCAATTTAAATAAGCCCTCTACTTCTAAATCCAACTTTTTGTTTACGTTAGCTAGCTTAGACTACAGCCCAGTCCATCACAAAACTATTAGTCTATTATTCGATCACATTTAACCTGGTAAATGGGTCATTTTTCAAATTTAGAGTCGAAAACTGAAATTCGGTTCCAAATTAGAAGCGAATCCAAAAAAAATTTTTTTTTAATTGTAATTTTGGTTCCGCTTACGGGTTCCTAAAATCCGATAACCCTTTATTATTGCGAACAAAGGCTATTTATCCGCAAGGACGTACGTAGCTATCCGCCAAGACCCGTCTACGTGGCTACGTCACACATATTTGTTTAGACACGAGCTAGCATGCATGGCTGACATCGCGACAGTGCGAAAGTTGGACCGCTACTACTATTTAATTAGTAAACACTCAGTCAACGCTTTAAAAATAAACACATTTTTGCTATCTAAAGACGTCTTTTAGGCATCGAAAAAGTTAAAAGAATCAAAAAGCTGAATCAAACGTCGATAAAAATTCAAACGATATCCCTAAACATGGCCCCTTTTAATAGGCCCCTATTAGAGAAAGCTCTCTAATATAATTCTCCTAAAACAGAGAAGTGAATCCGAGCGAAAACACACAGCTGGTGTTACCTAGAAAGCGGAAAGCGCAAATCATGAATCGGAAAACTCAGCGTCGAAAAAAACAACAACGGATTTAATTCTGTTGAGTATTATTCTTCTTAGATTATTGGAATAAAATAACATTTTTTTCCCTGTAGTTCAAATGCATATTTAAACAACACATTAACACACCGCGTGCTACTCTTATAGAAAAGGAATCGAAACCATTGGAATAATGCGTTTTTAAAGAGCTTCGACTGTTCGGAAATCCGGGATCGATCAGGAAACAGCTCACGCCGATACCATGTTAGCGAGCTCTCCCGAATAAAATAACGGCGTCACAGTGTACGCACGGCGTTTTACTCTTAAAGCTCATCTCATGAAGAGCCGTAAATGCGTTCGCCATAAAAACGCAGGATTCTTAATGGCTGCGTAACTATTTGCATAAAAAACATGCTGTATTTATTTTGAAATCACATTTTCAAGCTAGCAATCCTCAGGGAGGTTTTTTTTTAATCCTGTTGGTGCTCTGGAGAGAGAGCGAGAGCGAGAGAGAGAGAGAGAGAGAGAGAGACATATGGACTTTTATTTTGAAATCATGTTGGAGCCACGGCGAGCTAGCCACGACAGAATATATACGTTTTTATTTTTTTTATGGGCACCCGGCACTTGACATTTTGGATTCAGTTCCAATGTGGAACGGCGTTTCGGTCCCCGTCCCTACTTGACACACTGACTACATTTTGTCTAAGATGGATGCTGTGTACTTTTTATTTTTGGCTGAGCTACTACTTAAAATGTGGCTCCAGGGTGAACCAGCCCATAATCTTTCACCCAGTTCTGCTTCAGCCGAACGCCGCACGGAATATCCGGGCTTCCTGACAATTAACTGAGCTTGGGAAATTGAAATTCCTCTGGTGTTATGGCTTCGACGCATATGAGACACCAGGGCTGACCTCTGCTTTTTAATCAGAGCACTCTGTGTTTATCCTCCTAAAAGAACGTCCCTTCTACACAGCGCCATTGCCCCTCATAATGACACACCATGTGGTGTTTCCATAACCTTTTTCCATGGGATGTATAGCCATGCTTGGAAAGGCACACAAGCAGCTGTATTCATGATTTCAATTGTTTTGTTTTGAAGTTTTCATGCAAAACAAGTTCCGTTCCTTTCCTCTGTCCTGTGTGATGTGAGATGTTTGTCTAGTCTTTACGCTTTAAGTTTTTTCCGACAAAATACGACAAGAGTAAATAATGGCATCTTGTTTAGTGTGTTTTTCCCGCCTCAGGCCCGGCGTTCCCAGATCAGGCTCCAAATCCTTGTGCAGGAAAAAGCAGTCAATGAAAACGAATGAATCATCCGCTGTAGAAAAGCCACCACAGGTCAGGCGCCCCTGCTGGCTGGCTGCGGTAACATCTTTAGCTCCGCCCATCCAAGTGTCTCGATGCCATGTCACTTTTCACGTCTTTCCACCTACAGTGTCTAATCCGGACAGTTTGTTTTCCCTATGCTGACATCTGGTGATTTTATTTATTTACTTTTTTTAAATCTTCCGCCAGAAATTAGTTTTTAAAACATGAGTCTACTATAAAGAAAGAAGGCGTGGCTAAACGTGTCTGAAAGCCTTGAAGAAATCGCATACCTGTTCATTTGAACTTTTCTGACGAATCCAAACTGCTAGCCTTTTCTATTAAAAACATTTGAAATATTGACAGGTTTCATAAGAAAAGCTCAGTGTAAACAAAGCCATACAGCGACTGCGCTAGCTAGCTAGCGATATAACGAACACACCATCGCTGACATGTTTGACTAAAATGACATTGCTGTACGGTCTTCCTCTGTGAGGGATGTGTGGGACTGGGATTTTGTAATCTCATTCCCGCACAAGGAATTCTGACCCCGTTCCACAGTTATTGTTTGCATCTGACTGAGATATTGTCTGATTTGTGATGACACGTGGTCCTTCTTTGTCCCACAAGCTCCGTATCGAACCGCCCGGGTCCTTGTAGTGATCACGGTTGCCAGATTGGACTGACGCAAACATTTTAACATGAGGCCAATTGATAAATGATACCTCCCTGATTGTATAATGCCAGCCAAAAATCTGGCAACCCTGCTAGAAATACACACTTTTTTCAGTAAGGGTGAAATATTCAAAGTAACATGTCCAGAGTGAAGGTAAAAACTTCTGCTGTCACGCGTGAGACTACCTAAACAGGTCATAAGAGTTATGTTTCATCAAAAAGGGTGTCTGCTTCCTGAATGAGTGCCTGTGCTTCCATTTTTTTTTTTTTTTTTTTTTACTGGAATCAGACAGACATGATCAACTCAACCCTCTCTGATGCAACACTGACTGTAACTGCTGCTGCTTCCTGAGTCAGTGGGAATAATTGCGAGGGAAGACGTGATGATATATTTGTTATGACATTACTCCAGGATGAGGAAATCTGAAATCGTTAATACACTATGTGCAGGTACAAAATAGGAATTTTATTATTCGTACCAAAGTGATATTTTCTATTATCCGGTTCACCGATACGAATGTGGCCTGGATCGGTTTTCATTTCGGCATAACGCGTTATCCATTTTTACTCCTGGTTTTCCTATACACGGACAATACTCGATAAAGTACATGATATTTTAAAAATAAGTAAAAAAAAAATCACTACATGCGATTTTAAGTAATAAAAAACCATCTAAAGAATCTGAACGAATCCATTCAAGTTGAGTGAAATATTGCTTCATGACCTATAAATAAAAACTCCTCCTGCGAGCGTAAAAAAAAAAAGAAATTAGAAAACATTATCCAAGAGTTATGGATTTCCATAAAGCTTAACAGACTTTTCAGACAGGCACCTTTACACCTGTTGATCTTCTTCCATCTCCGGGGACAGATTCCCCGTGACGCCATGTCACGGTCTCCACGGTTTGGACGCCGCTACTTGTTACTAAACCGACAGGAAAAGAACGGAGAAGGAAATCTCCATCGGTGATCTAGCTTTCAAGACAAATATGACGGAGAGCTGGTGATGATTCACAAAAACCCATAATCACACACAGCTGTGCGGAAAACACACACACACACACACACACACACACACACACGCGCACACGCGCACACGCGCACACACACACACACACACACACACACACACACACACACCCTGAAATGATGAAACCGTTCTGATCCTGCTCCAATTACACACATGACTAAAAAGCCCGTACATTTTGTTAGGATGTGTTTCTTCACAGCTAGCTCAGCTAGTCACCCACCGCTGGTACGCCAGTTCTCTGAAAACACCTTCCATTAACGTTGTAGTAAATTGTACTTAAAACAATGTGGACACCAAATTCTACCCTGAAATATCAACTACCTCCTGTTACGCAGCGGACCCGATTGCTAGCAAGTCGAGCGAGTTAGCCGAGCTAGCTAGTTCTCTATTCTTTTTCATTTTTCAGGTCTTTAGTCATTTCAAATTCCTTAAAACGACAGGTTGAGATTGGTAATAAGTAGCTATGGTAACCTGGTAACTGAGTTTTCTGAATGCTAAAGCCATATACCATGTTCATCAAACACACGGACAGAAATAGTTTTCTCGCCACTTCGCCGACGTATTTCACGCTAACGGGACGTCGCTGTCGTTAACATCGTAACTATTTGAAACGGAATCCAGACGGCGTGTTCGCATATGAGCACAGTGGGAGGGTTCGCGTGTCATAACCCTCCCACTGTATCCTCCAGAATTCCCCAGATACTCGACAGGCGTTCACGACCCACACAAGGTCACGGACACGCTAATACATGACGATGCATGCTGCTAACGATGACTTTATGATAAGAGAACAGCGGGGCGGTTCAGGTTTTCCCGTTTGCATGTTTCTCTCCGCTCGGTATCAGAGCAGGAAATATCATCGTTTGCAGCATGGCAGTTTCCCTCGGTATTGTTCCAGCTGAGAGCCGCGGCGCTGACGCAATCACACACTCATACACAAATCAGCTCAGGAAGTAGGGCAGTGGCGGAAACAACGAAACCGCAAAGCCCAAACAATTCCCCGACGTTACTAATCCCGCGATCCGCTGTAGACGAGAAGGGTTCCTTATAGGTTCCCCTTTTGGAATTTCAGTTCCTCTCAAGGATTCGGCTCGATCTACTGTTACTCTTTCTTTTCGTTCGAATGTGAGCTGCAGGATTACAAATACAGCCTGACGTTTCCGTTTTACTGCATTCCATAAAGCCACGGTTTTACACTCCCGCTCAAAAATACACTGCTGTTCGTGATGCTTTAAAATGACGCTAATGAAACAAATAGGAACCGTTTTGGAAAAAATTTATAAAGCGATGCAAACATCTGTTTTTGCAAACAAACAAACAAATAAATAAATAACACAGTCGGGGTTATACACGACTTAAAACAACGGCGCAATTATGGAACATAAAACGACTTCCTATTCACTATATACGCTCACCACGCGGGACCTTCTGAGAGTCAGGCTTAGAAATCAAGCCGCTCCAATGAGACGTTTCTGACTGAAACTTCAGGACTTTTAGGGTGTGTTTTGTTCATTTCTTACTATATAACCTCACATGCATTTATATAGCATTCGTATTCCTTCATCAGCTGAATAAAGAAAGAATAAAACAGATATGATTAACACATGTTAAGAATACAAGATACTGTGTAGTACTTCTGTACATCTGGATTTGGAATTTCTTTTTTTCTTTTTTTTTTACTTTACTTTACACAGTGCTGTGTATAAATATTGGCACCCCCAGGGGTTGTACAGCAAAAATAGAAGCAAGTGTGAAAGTCAAAGTCTCCAGAAGGTCTGTGCAATAATAATATATGATTATTATTACATTATATAAATATAATGTTTAATATCCAAAAACTTTAACATCAACTGTTATGTCAGTTTGTCATTCTTTTTAAAAAATGATTAAAAACCGATCACGATATCGCAGGAAGTGACAATGTATCAAGACGGCAATATTATTTTATGACATCACGTCACCCATCCATGACGAATGCGTAAGGGAGTTTTTCGCTTCTAGGAGTTTAAAGAAAACAACATTAATTTTTTTTATATGTATTATCTATAATGTGTCCAAATATTGATTAGAATTGAAGCATTCCAGGTTCCAATCTCTCTTGCATTCTCTCTCTCTCACACACACGCACACACACGTTAACTGATCATATGTGAAATCATTTTTATAAATCAGCACAAATGTCTTTCTGTTAATAGAGGAGAATATGGAGTCATAATAACGATGATGATGATCACTGCCTTATAAATCACACACAGGCACGTTTACACTTTTACACACACACACACACACACACACACACACACACACACACACACACACACACACACACACGTGTAAAAGGCTTTTAGTCAGACGACACACTCGGAGGGCTGAACGTGGAGGAAACGTCTCGTCCGGTGACGGATGTCGCCTTCCCTGATCGATGAGGAGTTTAATGGATCGTTCACACTGTTTAATATCGCCACGGCAACCCGTCTCTCTCCCTGTCCGTGTTCGCCTCTCCTTCTTCAGTACACTCTTTAATCTCTTTCCATCTTCCTCTCTTCTGTCTGCCCGCCCTTTCCTGCCTGTCTGACTCTCTCTCGCCCTTTCTGTCAGCAGGTCACTCCAGTTTCCGTATGTCCGTCTCTCCCACACTTTTCCTCCGTCTTCCTATTTCTGTCCATCTGTCCTTTTCCTATATGTTTCTGTCGCTCCTAGTTTCCACGTGTCCCCCTCACCTCTTTTCTGTACATCTGTCTGTCTGCACCTTCCTGCCTGTCTGTCTGTCTCTCTCTCTCTACCCTTTCTCTCTGTCTGTCTCTCTCCCTTTCTGTCTCTCACTCTGCCCCGTTCTCTCCATCGGTCTCCCTCTCATTGACTTTCTTTGTTTCTCTTCCTCTCCCTATATCCGTCTGTCTGTCTCTCGTCTTTTTTTATTCTTCTTTTCTGTTCCCACGGCTCACCCCACTTTTTTCTGTCCGTTATTTTTCTTTCTCACTCCCCTCTTCTGTCCATCTCTCTCCCTCTTTTTGTCCCTCTGACTCACTCTGCTTTAGCTCCATTTCTTTCCAACTCCCCATTTCTGCCCCTCTCATTTCTGTCTCTCTCGTCTCCCCGTCTGTCTTCCACCCCATGTCCGTCCGTTCTCCCCTTCCCCTCCTTCCTCCCCATTTATGCGTCTGTCTCGCTACCCTTTCTGTCTCTCTTCTCACTGTCTGACGTTTTATCTTCCCCCTTTCACGGTCACTTTGTTGTATCGCTCTTCCTCTCGGTCTGTCTCTCTCTCACTGTTTTTCTCGTGTCTCTGTCTGTCTGCTCCAGAATGATGTAATGGTGCAGAGATCGGATTTGCCGCGGCTCCTTTCTGTCTTACTGTTTCTAAAGCTCCGTGCCAGGGATCCACGGCGGAGAGACAATCCCGTGTCTCGCTGAGGGTTCAGGACGGGACGTGAGGAGGCCGTGTGCCACGCCGTCGCTGCTTCTCACACACTCTGACAGTGTATACGCCTGTGTGTGTGACTGCTTGTGGCACTCAGCAGGGCTGTTATTTCCTGTTGACATTCATTATTATGTGTGTAAATTCAATTTAAAGGAACAGCTTGGCCAAACAACGTACACAACATCCCCAAGAATCTAAACGCGGCCAAGACAAGTCTGCGCCAGAACTGTTCCTTTAAGGCCCAAGTGTCCGACAGCGTAGCAGCTGAATGTCTCCTCAACACTTCAGCTCATCCTAATGATGCTCTTTACTGACTTGTGTGTTTTCGATTTCTTTTTTTTCTTTTTTTAAACATTGAACTATTTAAGTGAGTTGCTCAATAATTAAAAACTCAACATGTCAAACATACATCAAATAAAACTGTAACTGCAGAGCGTGTAAGTGCAGGTGCAGGATGTGAGCATGACAGAATAGGAACGGGGTTTTTTCGTTTGGTTGTTTTTAATACATCACACTGAAAAGTGTAAGTAGCGCGATCGTTATAGTTTGAGCATCAACAGAGTATAAAACAAAAAATGAAAACTTTCAAAACAGCTTTTATGCATGGAGCTCTTCTGCCCTCTAGTGGACAGGAGCGGAATTTTATTCAGTCCACACAATATTAATAATAAATAAATCTGAAAAAAATAATAAAAGCGCACAAATGACACTTTAGTGATCTGATTCAAAATGATAAAACAAGGCTGACTTTTAAGTAGCGTCTGAGGGAGCGGAATGTTTCCGTAAGCGCAGGATTAAATACGCTGTCTCGGTCGGACAGAACTTCGTTAATTGCCCCACGTATACGGTTCTGTGCATTCAAACACGACTAACGTTAATGTTATAAATGTTATTAGTGATCTTTTTGCAGCACGTTCAGAGATTCCAGATCCCTTAACAAACAGCGTCACATCCCTTAGAACCGTGGTCACCAACCCTGTTCCTGGAGATCCTGCAGGTTTCATCTCCACTCACTTCCTTTAGCTGATCAAGAACTTCTTAGGGCAATGATTAGATGCTCTAGTGGGCATGATTATGGTTGGAGCTAAAGTCTTCATGGAGGTAGAGCTCCAGGAACAGGGTTGGTGGCATCTGCCATAGAACCTCTGTCTCCCCAACATCCACACTAGACCTGCTGCTTGGAACATGATGCATTTGCTTCCTCTGAAATCTCAGGATTTCTCTGTAGTCTAGCTCAAGTCTCACCTCTGATTGAATATGCCTCTGAAGTTGTAGTTGGCCCTGTAGTTGTGGAGGGGTTTGGGTTCCAGCGGTCTGTAGACGGCCGGTTCTCCTCGCTTCATCGCCAATCCGTTCAGCTCCACAGTGGGGGTGATGCTGCCTGAAGAACATACACGGATGTTAATGTGGAGGAAACACCAGCAACACCGACATCACAAGTTTCAGAAAAAAACTCCCCACAGTCCTTAGCACAAAGTTCTAGACTTTTATAATCTTCAGTGTAAATATTCTGGAGACATTCAAGGGCCATCAGTGAAAAGTCGGTGCAACCCTACAATCCTCGCTGTACAGTGTTAGAGTCTGCAGTGCGTAGGTTCTAGAGCCCTCAAAGGAAATGTTCTAGAACTGTCAGTGTAATGCTTCTAGAACCCTAAGAGCAAAGTTTCTCGGGCTATTAGTACAAAGCCAGCGCAACCATACGACCCGTGCTATACTGTGCTAGAGTCCACAGTGTGAAGGTTCTAGAGCCCTCAGAGGAAATGTTCTAGAATCCTCAGTGTGATGCTTCTAGAACCCCAAAATCAAAGGTTCTTTGGCTGTCAGCAAAGTCAGTGCAACCCTACAATCCTCACCGTACTGTGTTAGGCTCTGCAGTGTAAAGGTTCTAGAACCCTCAGAGGAAATGTTCTAGAATAATCAGTGTAATGCTTTTAGAAACCTAACAGCAAACCCTCGGGCTGCCAGTGGAATGTTAGTGCAACCCTACAATACACAATATACCGCGTAAGAATCTGCTGTGTGAAGGTTCCACAGCTGTCAGTGCAATTGTTCTAGAATGCTCAGCGGAAAGGTCCAAGAATTTTTAGAGCAAAGGTTCTAGAACCCCCATTGCAACAATTGCAATAATCCTCAGCGTATAGGTTCTACAGCACTAAGTATAAAAATAATTTACACCGCCATTACACTATACTGTGTAAAGGTTCCAGAGCTGTCAGAGCAAATGTTCACGTATCTTCAGTGCAAAGGTGCTAGAACTTTTTTTAGAATCTCCAGAGTGAACAAGCTAGAATCCTCAGAGATAAGATTCTACAGCCTTCAGGGCAAAGGTTCTGGAACCCCCAGCACAACAGTTCTATAATCATCGGTGTAAAGGTTCTAGAGCACTAAGCGCAAAGGCAAATTTACATGGCCATCAGCGGAAAGTCAGCACAACAACCCTCACTGCAAAAGTATGAGAATCTGCTGTGTGAAGGTTCTGGAGCTGTTAGTGCAAATGTTCTAGAATCTTTTGTACAAAGGTCCTCGAATATTTTTCAGAATCTTCAGAGTGGATAATGCTCAGAGCAAAGATTTTAGAACCCTCAGGACAATGGTCCCACAATTCTCAGCGTAAAGAGTCTCTAGAATCCTAAGTGCAGAGACTCTGTGGCAAATCCAAAGCAACTTTACAGTCCTCATTGTAAATGTAACAGAAGCTGAAGGATGGAGAACACTCTGCACCACTGTAATCATTACAGCAAGGGGTCAAGAACAAATAGTCCCCTCAGAACGATTATTCAAATATTCTAGATAAAGAAACTACAGTAACGACAAGTCAGTGCAACTCTAAAATCTTCACTCTAAACGTATTCGAGTCTGCAGTGGGAAGGTTCTAGAGCCCTTGGTGCAAAAGTGCTGCTGTAATCACGAATACTCAGAACTATGGTTCTACAAACCTTGGTGCAAATGTTCTAGAACCCTCAGAATAAATATTCCCCACAGCGTCACCTAAAATTTTTAGAATCCTAAACGGTAAGGTTCTTGCACACTCTGTGCTAAGATCCATCGATGCAAAGGTTCTAGATCCTCAAGTGTGAAAATCATAGAACCCTAACCCTTCGCCAGTTCTATAACTGCATAAATGCAAAGAGCAGCGGCACATTCCTCACTGTTAAAGTCTTAAGGTTGTAGAGCCCTCAGAGCAGAACCTTCAGTGTGAAGTCACAAGAACCCCCTAAATGCCGCTCTGGAACCTGAGGACGAGGAGTGTGTTTCAGTGTGTACCTGGATTGGTGTGTGTGTCTGGTTTAGTGATGCGTGGTGGGGGGCGGGGCAGCGAGCTCTCTGCCAGCGCTTTATTGGCTGTTGAGTGCTGCGCTTTCTTAATGCTGGAGCCTTCAGCTTCCCACACCTGCTCACCTAAACACAACTGTACAGTGAAGATCTGCACACGCAGACACACACACACACACACACACACGGAGCACAGTCAGAGAAGTTCAGCACGAACAGTGAAACCTGTATTATATATACATAAATGCAAAAAAATGCATTTATGGGAGCAGCGCACCTTGGCGTGTGCAGGTCCCCGCTCGTTCAGCAGTTTGTACTGCGGCTGGATCCGGTTGAAACGGGCTAACTCATTCACCAGACACATCGGAGTTTTCTCTTTAGGGTTTGCCATGTTATCCAGGGGAGGAGCTGAAACAAAAACACACTCCGTCATGCCGTCACATGACGTCACTTAAAATAAGCGGTTCTGCTACTGAATCGCTTCTCTTAACAAACAATATTCTAGAACTTTCCTCTCGCTGAATAACAGAACCCTCACACTGCACTGTTATATGGCACTGAGTGTCATCCTCTTTGAAAACAAGAAGCTGTAAGTGGATAGCATAAAGGTTTTCGAACACACACACACACACACACACACACACACACACACACACACACACACACACACACACACACACACACACACA